>JBCIKM010093031.1:0-12409 GCA_039654465.1 Melibe viridis | reverse complement strand
CTTTATTTAGATACTTCACCCTGGTGTGTAGCTCCATTGTACCATGTCTTTCTTAACCCTGTAAACTGGAACTGCTTCAGAGAGAGGATTGCTTTATTTAGATACTTCACCCTGGTGTGTAGCTTCATTGTACCATGTCTTTCTTAACCCTGTAAACTGGAACTGCTTTAGAGAGAGGATTGCTTTATTTAGATACTTCACCCTGGTGTGTAGCTCCCCTGTACCATGTCTTTCTTAACCCTGCAAACTGGAACTGCTTTAGAGAGAGGATTGCTTTATTTAGATACTTCCAAAAAAGTCACTTTTATTTGAATGGTGTTATGTAGCCATTTTTAAAGGATTCCATCTTATATTGAATGCACTGTATAATAAGTGCTCACTCTGTTAACTACATTTTATTACTTTGAAAAGTTATATTGTTCAACACATTTTGAACATTTAAAGAATGTATATCTGAATATTCTGATTTTCCTTTTCAATTATTTTCCAGAAAACCCATACAGTCGTCTTCCATGTAAATGTAAACAGTCCCATCTTGGTAAAACTGGTGTTTTAATAGGGCCCATGTGGTAAGGAAATATTTGTCACTGGTCTATTGCATTTAATTGGGATTTAAGTATATTTAAGAATAAGTCATTTTTTGTGCATTTTTAGTCCTCTATATTGATAAGTACAAGATGTGTGTATTTTCCCATGCTTTTGATGAAGATAATCCCTGTCTGTAACTTTCATGATGCTCTCAATTGCCTAAGACAGTGGTTTGATTATCCGTTGTTAATTTTTTGCTCTCGATTTGTTATTGCTCTTCATTATAAGTATTACATTTCCATTATTTTTAGACACTCTTATAATTCACCACAGGAAATAAGTAAACATTTTCTCCTTAGTTTAAATTGCAACTTTTGATCTTTTTTTTTTTTTTTTTTCAAAACAGGAAAGGAGCAATTTTCAGCTATGAAACCTTGTGTGAAATACAGCAATGTGGACAAGAGTTGAAATTGAGTAACAATTTTAACGACACCATCAAACTTCTTATCACAGAAAGTTTTGGTAAGAATGAGAGACAGAATGCAAGTGAAAGTGTTAATGAGGTTGTACCTCATGGAGCGGATGATATCAATGGAATCTCCAGGGTCCCAGCTCTTGATGGAGAGCAATCGTTGCTGGAGGATTCCAGTAAAGTATCAGATAAAGATCAAGAAGGAAGCATGAAGAGAAAATCAACAGAAGACTCAAGCGATATGGATGTTAAAAAAGCTAAGAAAGATATTGATCCCGGAAAAGAAAAGAAAACTATTTTATGTTGCCAGTCTTCCAATGTCCCCTTCTACTACAATGTCAACAAAGTCAAGGCAACCAACCTGCCCAAGTAAGTAGACACTTGCCCTTACAATTATTCTTTTCAATTTAAATCAAGACACACCTGAGATGTGGATACTTGTACTGCACAGTGGATTGTAGTGACACCATCCACAGTTGGACGTTGTTGGAGGTTTTAGGGCCCCATGGACTCAGTGAAAGTCAATGTTTATTTTAGAGAATAAAGGTTTGTAAGTGAAGTACTCTCTTTGAAACAGAATCCAAAATGTATTTCATTATGAAATAGCTGGTACACAAGAAGGCAATGTACCTAGGGCTAAATGATAGGTTTACACTGTTTGGTACGTTTTATTGTGATGTTAAAAATTCAATCATTCTTATCTATATTTAACATTATCGATTTTAAATCTTCTATTCCAGGCTTGACAAAGTGATCTCCGTACTTCAAAACGAAGGCCACAAAGCAAGTAGAACCCATTTTGATCCATGTGGCATTCGCACTTCAGCTAATGTAAACCAGTTGATTGCTATACTATCATGACCCCAATGTACCTGAATGTACTTGAAGATGTCACCATCCATATCTGGTCTGAAATCTAAGAGCATTGACCATGTGTGAAATGTTGTATAGGTCAAATAATTTTTTAGTTTCCATTATGTCTTTTTTTTTTTTTTAGAATAGTGAACAAGGAAATTATTCAAGCACTTTTAAACATACATTCATTCTTGTCCATTTTGGGGCAAGTGAAGGTTTTTGTGACATAGATGCCAACCAGTACGAAAAATATGATTTTTATACAAATTTTTTAAGCATATATGAAAACAGACCTGCCAAACTTGAAACTCTAAAATCAGGGATAAACTCTCAAAATCAAGGATTTTCAAGCAATATCAGGAAAATATAAAAATTTACTCACAAATAAAAAAAATAAAACACTATTTACACTATGTACATGGTTCAAGAGCACCTGTACTGCTTCAATAGCTGTGAGGATGCACCTTGGCCTTTTTCAAGAGTGTATCATCCGTAGCAACAGAGAACATTCTTTTAAAAAGTGCCCCTGCATGGTCTGCCACGGCCATAGGGAGATTGTGCTCAATTAAAAAGAACACAAACAGCAGTTCTTCTTGAGTCGGTCTTTTGTGGAGGACCTCAGTCTCTGATTCTCTTCCAAAAAAATTGGAAATGGAGGGTCCTGTGGAAGAAGCAGCAGCTTCTCGATGCCTTCTGGACCCCATATAGCACTTCACATCATTTTTGCCACCCCACAAGATGGAAATCTTGTGGAAATAGCTCCTGGTGGCAAACGACACCTTTTTGCTTTTTGATGAGCAAAAAAAAAAAAAGAGATAAAAAGAGATTCATGATCGAAAAATTTCTCATGATTTGTATTTGACTAGATAAAAAAAGTATCATGTTTTGCTTTGTGACAGGTGTTGTTGGCAGTGCTGTCCTAGAAAGCTCGCCCAAGTGGATGAGCTAAGCAGAGGACTCCACAATAATGTGCTGTCTATTTCCCAACATGACAGAGACCCCATCTGTGCCCAGTGTGCTGTCCATTTGCTGACTTGCGTTTGGCAACCACTCCGTTGTTATCGCCTTAGCTATGTCCACGCGTTTTTCTGTGGAAGTTGAAGGTTGTTATGTTGCTAACACCTCTTCCAGTGGGCAGTTGATGTCCTGGAAAATGTGGGCTGCGTCGGCTTTTTCCACAGCAGCCAGACCAAGGATGTGGCTGTGGCAAGTGCCTTTGAGAGCATATCTCATGTAGATATTTTCCTGTTCAAATACGGCACTATCTGTAGAGCCATCTGACAGGATGCTGAGTAACTTGACATTCTTTACATTTTCTCAGTCCATTCCATTCTCCTGGCAGGGCAATGAGGTGCTGACAAAATTTCAGGCAAAAAACCTTTTGCTATATGATATGTTTTACCAATCTGTCTGTCCAGCCTTAGAATGCCTGTTGTAGAATCAAAATAAATACCACATCCTAAAGAAAAATCACCAGGCTGTAATGCCATGGAAACTTCAGATAAAAAAATACTCACCAGACTTACTTACAATGCTACTCAAAGTCAGAGTAGGACCTGCCCATCATTTACAATGTATCTGGGTTTGGAAACAGGTGGGGTATTTTTGCACGACTTTTGCACCAGAATACAGACTTGCCAGGCATGGTCAATTATTTCCAACCACATTATGTGAGATTTTTTCATATCCTGAGGAAAAAAAATTCATATTTTTCTGTTCTCAAATTGATGTTTTTTAGTTCATAGTAACATTGGGTGTTGGAAGAGGTTGGGTGGGCAGATAAATAGTCTTTCTTATATAAAGCATGACAGATATAAAGCATAACGGATATAAAGCTCTAATTTGGAATTTCCCGAGCTGTTCTTTATATCCATGTTCTTCTGTATGTTTGCTACAAAGTAATGTTTCTCTGTCTCAGAGAACTTTTGTTCATGTAGTAGAAGATGTCTATTAAAAGATCAACAGGTTGATGAGGCAACTGATGGGCTGCTTTCTTGGCAGCAATATGAACCAAATGCAAGATGCAGCCTGATACCATGCAGTTTGGGTTTTTCTCCTGAATGAAGCTCATCACCTCCTTGTGGATGTCGGTCATAACCTAAGCATTGTCACAGCCAAAAGCCATACAGTTGTCCCTGGAAATATTGTCTTTTAATAAAGCATCCATAAGGATAAAAATGTTTTTTTTCCTGTGGCAGGATCTTCCAAAACAGAGAGAGAGAAACAACTTCTGCCTCCATTGGTAAAGTTACTTTATTCATTGTCCTGACCATGATTGGGTGCAGTTTCGAATTAGTCATAAGATCCATCCGAAGACAAACAATGATCCATTTTTCATATGATCAACAAGCAACTCTTTCTTTTTCCTTGCCTCTGCCTCTTTCATCTCCCTCCTTTCCTTATCTCTCTTCTAAACAGCTGCTGGATCACTGAGTGATTTTTGCCTATTTTGCATGAAGATATTTAACCTTGGTGCTCTCCACTATCTCTCTGTTCTTTTGAGCTTTGGCCATTACTTTATAATCCATTCCCAATGAGACATTGCCGATTATTGGTCTCGACAGGATACAGACCTGCCTAGTTGGAATTTTGAAAATGTGTAATCATATTCAGTTAAAATGTGTAATTTGATGGTCAAATGTGTAATCCATTAGAATTTACAAAACACTAAGATTACATAAGAGCAATATAAGACTAATCTGGGCAGATATATTGAAAGCAGACAATGATGCTTTAAAATTGTAAAATAAGTGATTACATTGAACCATTGAAAGGTTGTAAGGCTACTGCTGCATTTCAAGCATTAAACAAAAGTATGATTTCTGCCCAGATTGGTACAAACTTGTCAATAATCATAACTCACCCCAAAGCCCAGTTACTGTAGTTGGTATGCAGAGATGATCTACAAGTGATACATATCCAAGTGTGTTTATTGATGGAAGAAGTATCCCATTGGTAAAAGTGATCAGTGGCTGGGGTTTTATTATCAAGTGTTAAGGAAACCAAATCCATAATATGAGATTGTCACAATAATCCAGGAAAATTTAAAAAAAAGCACACAACTATACACACTATTTATAATTCTATTTACAGATGAAGATGCTTGATGGCCATACTTACTCCCCAGATAGGGAAGCAGTGTAGACCCTTTCAGTCTTTTCAATTCTCCATTAAGGGATTTGACACTAAAGGAAGCTTCTTCTTTGTGATTGAGCACCAAGAGAGACTCAAGAAGCTTAGGGCCCATGGCAAATCTCTGGTCTTCACAATGAGCACTGCTGTGTGGAATGGTCAGCAAGCCCAGCATGAACTTTGCCACAGACAACGGGTAGATGGCTTTGCTGTTTTCTTCAAGCTTCCCAACCTTAACCTAGAATTCATCGACTCTGTCATAGCCAGAAACATCAATGCCAGAGCACTGAAGGTTGCTGAACTCGTCCATGACATCGTCATTGTTGACACCATTGTTGACACCAGGAGGGCAGGAAACCTGTCAAGGAAGAACTTGATGTCTGAGAATGATATATCACAGAGATTTTTTGGATCACACAATGACAGTTTAGAAAGAACAATGTCTTTCAGAGGCAATTTGGGCAGCATGTATTCTACAACAGCTTTGTAGAACCTTTTCACATTGGAATAGAAGGCTTTCAATTGGATGTCAGTCAGACAATTGTTACTTCTGTCATTAATATAATTTTGACTTTCCTCCCCAATCAACAGCTCTTGGTTTGTTTTCTGGTGGTATTTCAGGCTGTATTCAACATCCTCAACAGGTTTGTTCCCATCAAATGCTGAGGTTTTCACAAATTTTCCCATCATTGTTCGGATCAGACGCTTGCAGTCATTCATAATATTGGAGACCTGTGGTGCGTCAGATTGATTGCTGGTTAGGAAGGAGTCTAGAGGCTTGATGGCGTAGCAAAGAAACATCAAATAAAGACGAGTGGCTCTCGATTGAAGGGCAATTTTTACCCTCTCTACTTTTGTCCTTGCATATTGGCTGAGATTCTTTCTTGATGCCTCATTCTTGAAGAAATCTATAAGTGGTTACCAATTGTCGAGTAGATGACGAATGCACCTCCCAGTGCTCAGCTGTCTGGTGGCTCCATGCTTGAGCATCTTCAGCTGCTCTTTCCCATGAAGCTCCTGGAACTGGTGGAGGCGATGTTCCCTGAGAGCACTTTTGTTCAGATAATAGTGAATGGCCACTTAGAGGTCACTCACACTGATGAGTAATTGCTTTGCTCCCTTCTCAGCAGCAATGTGAATGAGGTGGAGAGGGCATCCAGCCAGGCTGATGTTGGGATTTTTTTTCAGGCACTGACCATATACTCCAGTTTTTGAACCAGTCATGACATTATAGCATTGTCACAGCCAATGGCGATGCAATTACTCCACGGAATATTATTGCTACTGAGGAATTCATCAATTAAAGTGAAAATCTTTTCTCTAGTAGCAGACCCATCACATGATGGTACACAAACAATTTTACTATGAACACCAGTGTCCATAACTGTTCTGACAACTAATAGGAAGAGTTTTGAACTTCCCATGTCGTTGGAACCATCTGTGCTGACAGTAAAAACACTGTTTTGCATCCTTTGGATGACTGACTCCTTTGTCATGCAAGCCATTTCATTGATAAGAGCAGTAGTTTTAGACCTCCCACATCGAATGTCTTTAGCTATTTTTGAGTCCGGGCACATCGTTTTTACTAAGGCTGGCAATTTGTCAGCAACAGAAAGAGACAAATTATGGTCTGCGATGAATTGGGCCATGTGTGCCTCTGCCTCGGTGACTGAGCTGGAGTGCTGGTCTGGAGCAGCCGTCACAGCTTTGAACATGTTGGCGATGTTGGAGCCTTTCTGTAAGTCTACCATTCCGATGATTCGTTTGTGATTGGCTGACTCAGTGTGTCTTTTGCAGTCAAAGCTTCCACCATGAGAGATTGAAAAATCAGAGGAACACTCAGAGCAGAAGGCATGACCATTGCTGATTCTTCATTTCAATAGACAGGACCATTTGTCTGTGTAGTCTGTTTTAAAAGTTTGAGCTGTTTTCTGCTTTTTTCTGGCTGGCTATGCCATTTTAACAAACTAGTGTCAATCAAACAACAGCCCAAAGAAAATGTACAAGAATATTACTAGTCTAGGTATCATAGAGTTCAAGCAATGCTCACTGTAAAATGTAGACGTGAATAAAAGTAGAGTGTACACAAACGTTGAATGAAAGAGATCATTCCAAATCAAAGAGCCACAGCACACACAGAGCACAGTTTATAAATAACAAGTCTGATTAAAAAGGAAAATCCAGATCCACAGTGTAAAGGAAACAATCCAGGTGATTAAAATGAAATAAAACTTAAAACACAAAAGAATATTCTACTTCCAAACAATTTTTGAAACAAGGGGAGGTCTGATTCTACTTCGAACAAAGCCGCACTTCAAATAAGAAGACAAAGACCAAGAGGCGGGCAGTTGCTTATTGACGCAAGGTAATAAAAAAAAAAATATAAAAAAATAGCCGACTACTCAAAAAAGCATTCTTCATCATCATCATCATCATCATCATCATCATCACCATCATCATCACCACCACCACCATCTTTATTTCACCACTAAATCCACAACCATCAAAACAATCACTAGTGTCAATTTGAGAAGGTTGTCAGATAATCAAGATAGAAAGAGAAAGGCCAAAAAACCCCAACAAAAGCAGATGTTTTGATATTAGATTTAAGAATAAATTAATTATCTCAAACAGTTGACTCCAGCAAGAGATGTGTGTTGATGTCAGAGCTTTACAGGTAACGGCCTTGACACCTCTGCAAGCCTCATATGCAGCTTTGATTATTCGTCCGTTTTCAATGATAAATGACAGGAACACAGCAAAACGAAATATGGGTCCATTTCTTTTGGTGCTCGGATTGGTTCCAGTATGTTCTGATAACCCACTCTGAACAAAAAGGCCCCCATAATCCAGTGCACTTTTTCTCAGCTTATCAAAATATGCCTCGACTTCTAGCATCTTAAAAGAATCCCAATTTCTCAGACTCTTTTAACTGTTGTGCTTCATCAGTGTTGCGTCTTCGGTTAACAGCCTTCCCATTTCTTTGCTTTGGAGCAGGTAAGCTACAACATGATTTTGGTACACCTTCAAAATAATTCGGAAGCACAGAAGGAACAAGAGTACTACCTTTCCTTTCAAAGTCGCTGTCTGATATCCTGAAATGCTTCTTGTACACACCCATGTGTGTGGTAATGGAGAAAACATCCGTGTTTGCATTTGGCAAAGCTTTTATCCATACTTTGCATTTGTTTATGTTTCCAGGAAGTTGATAGACTGGTATTTTATCTAACAGTTTATAATCCTGGTAATCTGAAGCAAATTTTTCGTTCTGCTTCCACAATACCCTGTCCTACCGTTGAAGACAGAGCACCTCCCGAGTCATCATGATCAATCTTTATAACTCATGAATCCACTACTAATATCACCAATGCAACAACAATTAAGACACAATTAATTTGAAGAAGAAAAAGAAAAAAAGAATACAATCCAGTGGTGGTGACAGTAAAAAATATATTTCAAAATCCCTTTATAATGCACAACATGAAGAATGAAAAGGTCGCTTTGTTTAGAATCGTAACCAAAACACAACAGTTTGACATTCAAGTCTTGCGCAGGTTAGTGCCAGACAATGATGGCAAACCAAGGAGGCTCACAAGCAGCACACTTCAATCAGAATCTTTAGCTTCCAAACTTTCTGTGTTTGCGGTTTGCTTGGCACAGGTTGAGAGTACTGTGTAGCTTGGCAATAGCCCACTGTCAAATCTTTCAAAGGATGTGCCAAAAATGTAAAATTAGGAATAAATCTTTGGTAAAAACACGCAAATCTAATGAAACATATTATATCCCTAACAGTTTCAGGTCAATGCCAATCCTTAACAACAGCCACTTTTTCTGGGTAAGGCTTAATGGAGCCTTCGGAAATAACGTAACCTAGATGCTTTATGGTGTTAGCACCAAACATACACTTTTCAGGATCCAACGTAGGTTGAATTTTGGCAAAGCTTTAAACGTTCTGGCTTCCTTAGGTTGAATTTTGGCAAAGCTTTAAACGTTCTGGCTTCCATTTCTTCTAGTGTACTACCATGAATTAAAATATCATCTAGGAGAATAATCAACTTTGTCAGATTCATATTGGACAGTATATTTTCCATCAACCTTTGGAAACAAGCTGGCACGTTGGTTAATCCCTGACTGAGTCTATCCCATTCAAACAGACAAAATGGTGTAATAAAGGTGGAGTCTAAGGATAACAGAATATACTTTTAAAAGTGCAGTCTCCATACTATGATTGGACTTGCAGGCAAACTGATAGGTGTCATTGAATTTGTTGCATGTTGTATGGGATAAGAGTTGCTTCAATACAATTTTCTCTTGGATCTTTGGCCTATTTTTTTGCAGACTTTTTTCAGTCTTGGTTTTATCTGGGCTTTTTTAAAACAAGTAGTTGGTACAACACCTGTCACCATTGACTGATTCAAAATTTGAGTAATAAAAGGCAAAACAATATTTAAATATTCTTTCAGTAGATTTGTTGGACATGGATCCAGATGGCAGGATTTGGAGGCACTCTCGAGGATGATGGAGCAAACTTTGTCTTCAGAAGAAAAAAAGAAGTGTATCTAATGTAAAATTTATAATTTACATGATGATTGACATGTTCAACGAAAATTCTTAAAAAATAATAGAAAAGAGCTAGATCATTGAGTATTTTACCCTTAGAAAGATTTTGTAAAGCTCTTTACAATGAAATGTGATATAGTTTAGTAAATTATCAACTATTTTCACACTATCCACTCAGGAATAAGCATGATAGCACATATTCATCATCAGTGGGAGCAACTACTGATTGCTTTCATGTCTATGGATTCGCAAAATCAGAGTTCAATATGAAAATAAAAGATTATTATTATAGTTATATCTCATTCTATTTATTAATTATGAAAAATCAGGAAATTCATTTTTGAATTGTTTCAAGATCTTTTGTTCCTGTTACTTTTAGTGGTATCTGGTGGTGATAACATTTTCCATATCTGGTTTTTAACATCTTCAAGCCTTTCTTTAAAATTGAATTAAGTTTTCTATTTTGTTATCAGCTCTTGGCCTAAAAACACCAGCAGCATAACACATGAGACTGAGGCTTACCTGATGTCCAAAAATCAAATTTGGAGGGTTAACTTGTTTCCTCCTCCAGTTCTTTCAAAACCTTTTCTGTTCCTGTTGAGAATCTCAGAAGAAAATGAGTTTTGCTATATAAAATTTTGTGCTTGCATCATCAGGACCAAGCTTTTCCTGCTAAAACTGATGAAAGGGCTGGTCAAATTTTTTCACATTCGATGCTCCATCTGACATGTACTAGTATCCACGTGTTATTGGAATCTCAATGTGATTGTAAGTTTTAATTAAAAATCAGATATATTGAGTATCTAAAGAGCTGTTGTTATTTATTTGTCTTTTCTATTGAATTGGTATCACAATTGTGAATGTCATTTTTTAAATCTTAATTAAAAATCAAAGATATATTGAGTATCTATAGAGCTGATGTTATTTTGGTCTTGTCATGCCATCTGCTTCCCATTAAGTGAACATTACAACTTTCATTTTGTGTTCACTCATTTCAAATGGTAGCAGGTGGTTGGTGGAAATCCCTGGTGGGCTCTTCTGTTTCTTTTCTTTTACACTGAAGATATCTTCTTACTCCCCCCCTTTTACTCCTCTTTTTATTGTCTCGTTTGCAACTCAGTGGCCATCCCCTGTTTCATGCCTTTTGGTACATAACTCCAGGGTCACAAGTTAAACATATTAAGTACTTCAGTTCTGAAAGGGGGTTTAAAGATCTTGGGTCTTCCTGGACCATTTTGCTGCAATAGGAGGTAGCCATTGTTTATTTTTGTTTGGGAGCGATATTTTTTGTCAGTAGTAATCATCTCTACATGGAGTCAATTTGTTGCAGGCGGTTGGCGGGTGTCCTTGGTGAGCACTTCTACTTTCGTTTCTTTTCTTTTACACTGAATCTATCATCTTACTTTTTCCCTTTTTCTGTGATGTCCTGATTTTGTTGTCTTGTTTGCAACTCAATGCTCATCCCTTATTTCAAGCCTTTTGGTACATTACCGCAGGGTCACAAGTTAAATGTACTGAGTACTTTTGTACACAAAGGGGGTTTAAAGATCATGGGTCTTCCTGAACCATCATGCTGTCATGAGTGATGGCCACTGCTTATTTTTGTGAGAGAGGATATTTTTTGTCATTGTAAATCATCTCTCTGTGGCTTAGATCTGTGTTTTGAGAGATGATAGTTATTTTTTTAGTGTAAATTGTAAATCATCTCTCTGTGGTTTGATCTATTCCTTCTATAAACTAACTCTATCATCTTGCTTTCCTCTGGGCTCCTCTAGGACCTTTGTATGTTGTGGGGCCTTAAAACAACCAATAAACAAAAAAAGGCAATTTGTTTTGAGAGATGACATTTTTGTGTAAAACATCTCTCCTCTGTTTGTGGTTAAGCTTATTTTTGTTTTCAGGCCCCACAACACACAAGGGTCATCAAGGAGCCCAGCCCAGGGGAAAGTAAGATCATAGAAATATTAGTCCTCCCTCCCATATCCCTGCAAATTCTTTGTTTAATTTTCTCCCTGGAATTAGGAGAAACGTTTGTGCAGAGGACCAGTTTTTATCCTTTATTCTTTACTTTGAATATATTTACACCAATTTTTAAGATCTTATTTAAATTTTTTTGTAAAGTGCACAGTAAAATGTGTTTGTAAAAATTGAAATTACTGTTGACGGAGGAGAGGAGGAAAAAAAACTGCATCAAATTATTAAAAGGCAGAGAGAAAATTGGAATGTTTAGGCATGTTGGCGAGTGCCTCTATGACCCTCATGTGTTGAGGTACCCTAAAACAAACAATAACAATTAACAAGAGAACAGATTTTGACCCTTGTGTCTTGTGGGGCCCGCCCCAAAACCACCAATAAACAAACAAACAAAAAAATTTCAAATTGCCATCCAATCATGACATTGCTTTTTAAAATGCACCACATTAGCCATTATTATTAAACAGAAGACTTATCTTCTCTTTAAAGTAATTTCTGCTCATGTTTTAATCTTTTGGTGTTATTTTCTCATTTTACACCTGTAGCCTATAGGGAAACATCACTCTTGTTCTCAAAAGATTATGAATCAAGCTTTTTACTACTGTCATGTGTTGATCCTTGGTACATCTCAGCCTCGAGTATAAATTAACACACCCCACCAACATTTTGCGCGGTAAATTCAATTTGCCAGCCGAGAGGCCAGTACTTGATTTCTGTGATGGTCACTCGTGACTATTACGCCATATACACAAACACACACACACACACACCCATTTAAAGTTTCCTTACATGACTCATCTCCAAGTTGGCATGGGTAGATTTGCATGTTCCACTTTGGCTGCTTATCCAGCCAATCAAAGATGAGCAAGAAGCGTCGGTACGCCATGT
>JBCIKM010092920.1:0-13635 GCA_039654465.1 Melibe viridis | reverse complement strand
CGAGGAGAGGGGAAATATCATTTTCCAGTGACAAGCAGATGCACTTTGATCCTGACCCAATACTTTGAAAGATGATTCGAGGAGAGGGGAAATATCATTTTCCAGTGACAAGCAGATGCACTTTGATCCTGACCCAATACTTTGAAAGATGATTTGATGAGGGGGGAAATATCATTTCTCACTGGAAAAAAATATATTATCTCCCCAAAATAAGACCACACACATAGACAGATCATAACATTACAGACAGGGAAAAGACTACTCCACATAAAATAAAGCAGATGTGTGTGAAAGATGCACAGGTATGGCACAAGAAAAAGTATGATAGTTCTAGTGCTAGTTAAAAGATGAGAATTGCAAATTGAGTCCACCAGGGGCAAATGCTTGATCAGTTGACTCATGAACTAACATGACTATATCATTAAACAGTTCTGTTCTCACTAAGACACTGATGACAGTTTACGTTGTTCCTTTGGCTATTCTATACACCCTAGATGTAAAAGGCTTGTGGCCCCACGGTAGGTCAAGCTTGTGACCTTGCCGTTGTGCCCCTGCCAAACGTCATGAAATAGGGATGACCACATAAACACACACACAAAAAGACAATCAAAAAGGGAATATAAAAGTTTAAGAAGAGGGGGGGGGAATAAGCCAATCGCTTCAGGCTGAAGGAAAAGAGATAGAAGCAGAGGAGTCAGCAGGGACTCCCACCAGCTGCCTGCAGATCCTGAGACACAGAAGATTTCACGACAACACAAAATTTAGTGACAGAGGGCTGAGAAAGGATCAACCACCACAAGCTCATTTCGTATACTTTTTCATTCACTTCACATTAAAAAAGGGAAGGAGACAAGATTATTAAAATTGACATTTATTATTCCCCTTTTCTGTGATGACAAAATTATTACCTCTCTCTATCGTAACCTTTCTTCCAAAACCAAACACAAGTCTTTTTTAAAAAAAATTTTGATGAAGATTTGTAAAAATTCTGAAAAATAAAAGTAATTAGATTCCCTGAAAAAAGGATTGATATCTGTTCTCATTTGAACATAATTTATTTCTGGTCAGATCAGCGGCTCTTTCATTAAATCACTGTTGAAATGTATCTCTGTTCAACAAGAAAAACTATAGTTTTTCCCACTTTGTTTATCTCCAATAAAAAATGAGCTTCCAGAAGCTTTCATTTTGGAAGTAAACAAATTGGGCATGCTTCTTTAGCCAACAATGGTAACATCTGTTACTTGATAATTTAGCCCAACAAAGACAACCATCTATGATCAGCTTTCTCGTCATTCCTTTAGGAATAACATGACCCACTGCCTCAGATCAAAGCCATCAGAGTTATCTTTCTTTTGCCTTACTTTATCTTAAAACAATCACTTAGTGGTGAAATCAATTTGTTTAACAAAGATCAAAAATAAAGTGCGCTGTACGAAAAAAATATTTAAAAAACAAAATCCAATTACATAAATAATAATAATAGTACCGTAATTTACAAATGTCAGGTTGATGTAACACGGATGACAAAAATATCACAATGATAGACAAACAGATAATGTCTTATCTTGCTTCATTACGTATTACATAATCTCATCATAACAATGGACATGGAAATCAGCTTTATACTTTTTAATGTAAACATAAACATACGGATGTTCAATTTAAAAAAATCAAACCCAACAGCTATGGCATCTTTCATGCTATAAACAAGTTGACTTTATAACAAAATATAAATAAGACAAAAAAACAACAACAAGAAACACACGTCAGCTGTTCAAGCAAGATGGCAACAAACACAAAAAGGAGTAGCTGACAATACCGTAAAGGTCACTTTATGTAAGCTTTTCAATGAATTAACTATCTACATTTGTGAAGGAAATTCTTCTAGCTATCACTATCTCTTATGTAAACAAAACAACGAACAAAAAAACTTTCTAAGCAGTAAATGAACTGATCACAGTAGAAGTTTGCATACCACTTATTATTCATTGATAAAAGAGTCTATATTTTAATCTTTTCTTTTCAAATTCTAGTAGTAGTAGAAGACAAAATGAATCTACTTAAGAAAAGTTGCAAATCATACAAACATTATTATTGTCCATCTCGTAAGTTTCACACTCATCAGAAAGTCTCTTAATAAAACAACCAAAACAATTTTCATTCTCAAAAGTTGATGGGCTTTCCAAAAGATGCAGCAATATTTGCTTCTCTGAAGGCTTCTGATACAGTCTGTAAGATGAAAAAAGTTAAGTTTAATTAAACCTCAAAATATAGAATACAGAGTGGGTACAAAAGCAGCAAAGCTTGTTGCAAAATGCACAATGCACTCATTTAAAATCATCATATCTAAAGTACATATATTAGAGCAAGATACAACCTTAAAGGATCAAATGAAGTTGAGAATTAAATACAGCTTGGTTTTCTTCTTTGTAATCATTAAATACAAAAACATATTGCATATAAAGTGAAACACAACAACAAGTTGGTTTGTTGCTTTAAAAGAAAAAAAGAAAGTCCGCAGTTGTATATTAGATGTAAAAAAAAAAGGCAAACTTCATTAGTCTATATCGGGACCAGCAGGTTTTGCCTTCTGTAAGTGAATCTTACATCATCTCAATGAAAGAAACCCTCCTTTAGTCACCCAAAAACCTTTAATGTCTTTGCTTTCTAATTCTTGGAATGGTTCAGTCTTCTGTATTGTTTTGTTAAACCATTCAAAAGTCAAAATAGATTGAAACTAAGACAGGCTAAAAATTTGGGACAATCCAGGACTTGTACTTATGTGTATCCTTTAAAAAATGATAATTAAGTCCAAGATTATAAAGTTTTATAAATCGGGAAAAAAAAATTGTAGGGACAATATTTCCAATTAACGAAAGAACTGGGAACTACTTACGGGATGGGCATGACAGACTCGGGCAACATCCTCGCAGGAAGCTCCATACTCCATTGCCAAAGCAGCCTCGTTTATCAACTCACCGGCAACCTAGGAGAGGTGAATGATACAGGCATTGAGAATAACAAAAAGTTTGTCTGAACAAAAAAAAATATAGTTGCAAACATTTAAAAAATCACTGATGCATTTAATGAACAGGGTTTAAAGAATTATTGTCTTTGCCACAGGAGAAGTTAAAAAGTCAAATAGATAATAAAAGCCGCTGAAATAAAGTTCCAACTTGAAAAGCTCCAGAAAAGCTTTCTATGACAGTGCTCTACTTTAAAATGATACAAGTGTGTCCCTTAAGAAATGACACGGAAGATAAATAAATAAAAAGCACATATAGAGTAAAGTATATTGAATCTAAGGGGGTATTTTCCTCACAGAAGCTATAATGTGTGCTCCCAATAAGCGATCAGTGGCCTTGTCTGACAAAACCTTCATGAATCCGTCTGTGTCGTTGTTGCACTTGGCACGGCTGTTGGCAGCCAGAGGGAAGGTCCCAACCTTGTACTCTACACCCTGAGAGAAGGAAAGAAAGAGGAAAACTTAAGAAATCAGTTAGCTTGGGAATAAACATCTGATCATGGGACAGGAATACAATCAACCTTTCAAGTCAGGAATAAGTTGCAATTGAAGATGAACTTGAATAGTACAGTCTATTGTAAAGTAAACAATCATCACTTGAACTTGGACAGTCTATTGTTTTAATATTTTGACTCCTGGTAAAAACACATGATCTCACACGAACACTGAGCTTAAAAGTAAAGGGAATGTCTACAATACAGATCATATTACTCATTCAAAGATACTTTCTGTTTCACGCGCTATCACCTACAGCCAACTAGTCCCACAGTTAAGCAAAACTGAAAGATACTGATAAGATAAGATAATACTTTTATTCATCCATAAAATGGATTTTTTTTTTTTACACACCTCTTCTTTCAGTTGTTCTTCTGTCTTTCCCACCCAGGCAACTTCTGGATGTGTGTAAATGACAGATGGGACGCAGTTGTAGTCAATGTGCACAGCTCCACCACAGATTCCCTCCACACAAATGATGCCTAAAGCAATGAAAAAGGTTGCAAGATTAAAGAGAGATTGGGATAACATTGACAGCAATCATAGATCTTATGCTTAAAAGTGAATCCGATTTCCATCAAAGCTAAACAGTCATGAATAATTGCTGATTAATTATTCATTTATTTCAAATTTTGATGAAACCACAGTAAGAAGACATCAAAATCAGCTCTGCTTACAAATTTCTTAATCCTTTTAATAAAAATGATGAAATAAGAGTTTTTAGCTTTTCAATTTCCAGAAAATATGTGCATTTGTTTCATCATGACTGAAACATGAAGCTGTTAAAGCTTTCAACCTTTGAATCAGAATGAAGTTTGCTAGCTTTTACCTCGATTAAAATAAATCTTAGCCTGATTTCAGGAGTAGGTATACAAATTTACTGACCATTTCCATGGCAACAAATTCTTGGTATCATTTTCTTGTGCTTCATCTTGAACTCACCTTCATCCTCTGCCTTGTGAGCTAACATGGGCCCCTGTATGCAGTCTCCAATAGCATAGATGCTGGTAAAAATACAAAAAGGATATAATCTAACAAAAACTCAGCAAAGAAATAAACTATTATTTTAAACAAAGCGGAAGAAGAAGGCTTTCAGATGGTTAGAAAAATTGATGACGGGAGAAAGGGAGGAGTAATTCAGAAGACATGAAAGATAAGACAGTGACAGAGACAAACTGAGAGGAAGAAAAAAATACAGACAGACCTGAGAAGGGAAGGGGGAAAAGAACTAATCACAGGGAGCAATCAGAGAATTGGAGAGGAGAAGTAGAATGGATCAAAACCTTTCATATGCAAAAAAATACTAATATCAAGTGAAATGAATTGCTAAGCTGTTAACAAAACAAAAAGAAAACAAAGGTAGGACTATGCATGACTTGTCCAAGCAATTATTTGATATTCCGCTCTTCAGAAATAATTAAAAGGGTAATGTTGATTTCTTGAAACTGTACCTGGGAACACTGGTTTGGAACCTGGAATTGACAGGCACCCTTCCTCTGTTGTCTAACTGTAGCCCAACGGTGTCAAGTCCTATATCATGGGTGTACGGCCGACGCCCAATGCAGACCAACAATGTGTCACATTCCAGCTGTTGTAACAGGAAAAAAGAAACTGTTTGTTAAGAATCCACTTCAATAAAAGAATCCAAACTGCACTACCTGGTAAGGCAATAATTTAAAGTTATAGAAAAAAAACCAACTCAACCATTGAAGCTGTGCAGACTGCTTTTGTAAAGTATTGTTAAATATCATCATAGTTGCATGCAAACCACTTATGTCTTCTAAAACATACTTGTTATTAAAATTATAAAAATGAATTTTACTTAAGTTCCTAAAACATGAATTCATAATATGGATCTATTATAATTACATCTGAAAATTAAGTTACAGAAAAAGTTTCAATCTGTTTTTTGTCTCTCCTGTACAAACAACAATAACAGACTTGAGTGATTTGCTTGTGACATCTACGATATGTTAGTCTTTACTCAAATGCAGAGTAAAAGTGAAATAATTATCACTTAAATTCACAAGAGATAAGATGTTGGATCTGTCTAAGACAAAATTCTAAATCAGTCAAAGATCAAAAATGAAAAGCAAATCACACCTCTTCCTTCTTCCCATCTTTGGCTCCTTCCACATTGACGACAATTTTGTCTCCGGACTTGGATGCTCCCATCACTTTAGTGTTCAGCTTGAATTTGAGACCCTGTTTGGTCAAAGACCTCTGGAAGTTCTTGGCCACCTCCATGTCGATGCCTAGCCCTCCAACATGCCCCAGGAATTCAATGCAGGTCACCTTGGCTCCCAGTCTTTGCCACACAGAACCCTTGAAAGACAAATCACCCATCAAGATTTATTTTTCAGTCAGTGCAGGAAAAACAAAATTGACTGTATTGCACGTCTTTATGGTATCCATGCCTTGACTTTGTGGTGCACACCACTCGCTAAATGTGAAAGCAAAGCGCTAACTAGTATGACAAGTATCTGGAAGGTCAACCTGTGAGCTTGGTGTGTGGTTCTGCTATCTGATATAAAGGACTTTACCACACTAAGCTAATCTTATTGGAGATGGACTTAAAGCTTGGAGGCCTCTCTGATTGTAGACAACACTGTTCGTGTCTTAAAAATTGTAACACATGTAACAGACTATGTGTTTATCATCATATGTGTTCCCTGTCCAGCAACTTACAGCAAGGCGGTGATCGTGGATAAGTGCTATATCCATGCTATGCATAATTCGTCCCCCCCCCCCCCATATTTTCTTTTGTTAATACCTCTCTTTGATTCATCATTAATGCTTGTTGCAATCTTTCAAGGTAATAAGAAGTCAAACTCTTTTCACATATATCGTTTTAAGGCAGTTTTCTTTCTGTAGTTAACTTTCAGTTTTTTTCCCACTACTGGTCACTTGCCAATGTTCCAGAGAGGTAACAAAGTTTACCTTCACATGCAAGACCTGTTTTACTGCCCATCTACCATTTCCGGAAAGTAAACCCATTCGGTTTCTTTGTGATTTGCCAGACATCAAACTCAGAATATGGAGACTGCAGGTCAAAGGCATTTTTTTGTTTTGTTAACAGCACTCAATGATTATTTTGACTTCCACCATGTGAATTTCATGAAAAAAACCCCACAAATTATTCATTGTTACTTAAAATTAAAAATAAACTTCGTATCTTGTAAAATTTCCTCATCGATTTGCAAATATTTAACTCTCTTCATGAAGAGTAAGTAAAGCAGCAGATAAAAAGAAAATAATATGATTAAAGACACATAAAAAATTCTTAAGAAAAACAAACCAAAACAAGGCACAGGACTGAGACTTACCAGTTCTACACCAATTACTCCAGCCCCGATGAGAATAAGTTTCTCAGGGACCTTTTCCAATGAAAGAGCTCCTGTTGATGAAACAACTTGCTTCTCATCCACCTGAAAAGAGAGAGAAGAAAATAATACTAATTCAAGCATTCTTTCTTTAAACCCCACCCCCCCCCCCCCAAATTGTTTCTTTGGTATGACTAATTTTTGTTCTCGTCACTCATTTAAGAAGATAAACTATCTTCACTGGCAATAAAAAACTGTTTGTCTAAAACAAGTCTTTGAACTAAAAACCATACTTAATAACTTGAATTTGGAAGAGTATATTTACCATGTATATCATATGAGAGCTTACACTTCAAGTAAATTATAACATGCAGATGAAAATGTAAATGATTGTCTATTGATCACGTAGACTAACCTCAATTCCAGGAAATGGGGTGACCTCTGACCCAACAGCTAAGAGGGTATTTTTTGTGGCAATTTTTTCCTGACTTCCATCCTCCTTTGTCACAGTCACCTCATTAGGTCCTGAGATTCGTCCAAAGCCATCCACCCTTGTCACCTGTCACAGTAAAGGCATGAGTACAAATATTTTGCTTAATTGTCTTAATATTCAAAATACACTGTAATCTTACTAACAAATTCCTTTTCATGTCAACAGTATTCCTTTTATTCATAGAAATACAATAAATAAAATGTAATATATTATTATTCAATAAAATATTTTACCATATACCGTTTTATTTGTTATCCATATCCCTTCATACCGCTTAAGCAGTGTCGGGACCCAGCTCCAAGGAGCCGGCAAGAACTCTGGATCACAAGAAATGACAGGCAGAGGATCGGTCCACCATGCCTAATCTTGCTTGATATAATGAATGAGAAATACAAGAGGTATTACTCGATCTTAGGAGGAGATATACATTAAGAGCAAAATATGGAAGTTTTTCTTTCACAAAAGATGCAGTCTGATTGATTATTTAATTGAAATTCACACACACAACAAGGGGTGTGTATTCAAACAACCGTTGAAAGTGATTTTAAAAAAAAATAAGAATGATACTCACAGCATTTTTCTTGAAAAGATGAGCAATGCCTCCTGTGAGAGCTTTTACTGAATTACTTTTCTGTTCCATCATTTTGGGCAAGTTCAACTTTAGACCTTCAACTAAAAATAGAAATCATAACCAAAAGAAGTTCTTAAAAATTCATAAATGATCTTTTCAAGAGAATCCTACTTTCAGAGTCTTAATTTGATAATTTTGTAAGATAATAAACTTATGGCTCAGTGGCATAATCCTTTTTTTAATTCCATTTCCAAAATGATATCATATTTTCAAAGAAAACTGCTCAATATGTCACTAGTGTCATCATTGTCAAACTAACAAGTAGGAACACTGATGCTGTCTTTTTACTAAGACAAATTAAGGATTTTTTAAACATTAAATAACAATGAACGAATAGGCTCATATTATTATAAACACACAATGAATAAAAATAACTACAATATTTACATTCAATTCCTCTGTTGGTCAGATCTTTGCCATGAGCCATATGGTAGAGGTGAGAATTGTTGAGGAGAGATTTAGAGGGAATGCAACCCACATTGAGGCAAGTTCCACCTAGAGTTGGATTTTTCTCAACGCAAACCGTCTGAAATCAGATTTTGACATTCAAAGTTTCATGCAAAAAAACAGACTGCAAAAGTATAAATACACAAGACAAAAAAAAAAAAGTGCAAAACCGAAAGTTCTTTAGTAATATTAAAATGTTTTGTTCCAATTTTTTCATTTGTCTTTAATTGCATTGCTTCTCCGTGAATTAAAGTCTCCTTTTATGGACCTGTGTGAGTTGAATGCCCAAGACCCCAAATAAAAATGGTAAAAGGGAAATTACAGAATTAGGATCGGAAAATATTAATTTACGATAACTGCAATTAATTGTATTACTTAGCAGCCCCAACTGTATTGAGACAAGTTGAATCAGGCCGATAAAATAAAACACAATGGGTTCATAAAGGGATGATCTCACCTTCAGCCCCAACTGGGCGGCTTTGATGGCAGCAACATACCCACCAGGGCCTGACCCAATGACCACCAGGTCTGTGTCTCCTAAACAAAAAGAGAACCCATGTGTGAATATTTTGTACACTCTTACTGTAAAAGAAATTTTACACCTGAGATTTCCAAAATTGTTCATTACAAAATAAAAAGTTTGGTTGTTCTTCAAGCCTTGGAGATGAAAAGGAAGATAAGCAGTGGTGTAGCGTGACTTAAAGAGTAGGTGGTTCCCAGAGAGGAAGACAAACAGACAGACAGAGGTGGCAATTATGTGTGGATCCATTTTCTGTTGGATCCAATGAATCTCTTTTTCAGCTAACAAATAGAAAAGGCAGATGGAAGAGAGGTTATTTGCTATTAACCTCACTGTAATTCGGCTCCTGGTCCCACACCCACTGTCAGCTGAAGTGGTCAGCCGCGAATAAACAAGCCGCTTGGCCACATTTAACCGTTGCCAACAACTCCCATGTTTGGAAGCAAGGGAAAAGACAGAGGGTTTGCTCTTCGAAAAATATGGTATTAATATTGATTCTCCTTAGCCTAATATCACTAATTAAACTTAAGTCAGAAACCAATGGAAGCACACTAAGGAGGTCTATTTAAGGCACACACACACACACACACACACACAAGAGCCTACAAAAAATCAAAATGTTTGCAATTCGACATTTTAAGGTGGGGGAGGCTAGTAGGTTGAAATTTCTTGCAATAGAAAACCATAATGGCTAAAGGGGATTCAAACCTGAGTGCATTGGCTTGGCACTGAGTCTGAATGACATAATAATGTACTGACTGAGCTAGCTGGTCCCTTTCTCAACTGCAACTGACTGTGCTGTGGCAGAGATTCAATTCCACAGCCACTTGGTCTCAAACCCAGTACTGACCTACCTTCACCATTGTGGGTATGGTGGTTCAACAAATTGGTAAGATATCTTGCATAAACACATCTTTGTAAAAAGTGTAAACTTAAAGGTTGCGATGAACCTTGGTTAAATATTACCTTAAGTGAAGAGAGGAGTATAAAACAGTCACTTTTTAAATGTTTTTGTTCCTATAGGGAGTTTTAAAGATGGTGATTTTACTCTTCCTTCACACTCAGCTCGCTTTTTACTACAATGACTGCTTCTTCCCTCTGAAAATCCATCTGGGCTCACCTCTAAACCTATCTGCTGCCACACAGAATGAAATCATCAGTTCCTATTTTCTCTCATTACTAACAGTTATTCCTCTCTGTATATAAAAATGATTGAGATAAGAAATACTACTTGAACTTACGTCACCACTGTTGCTAATACTTCCATCTGCCTTATTTAACAACAATAACACAAACACTGATTTACCCCAACCCCTCCCTTCTTAATAAAAATAGATGCCGGGGAAAACCAGCTCAGAGCTCAGAGGGGACAGAACTATTAAAAAAAAGATAGATCTTAAAAAAAAAATTGACTTTGAAAATTATTACCTCCACTTGAATAATTTCTTGTAGAAGCATACAAAGTAGACAGAGGTTGACTCTTCCCAAGGGCATTGGCCTGTAAAAAAAAGACAATACAAAGAGAAATGCTTTCCTTTCTCTATATCAATCAAAATGGGTAAATGATTCCCTAATTTTTCAAACTATTGTAATAAAGATGGTGGAGAAGGAGAAGGAAGAAGAGGAGGAGGAGCTGATTTGTGTTTTATGTTGTTTTTTTGTCCTGTTGATGAAGGGGTAACCGGAAATGTCCAGTGTATACGACTTGTTCCTGCCATACAGAAGCTTACACAGTGAATTACAGAATTTATTAAATTGTTTTTTTTCCTCATTACGTCCCTAAGAGTTCTGGTATAATTTCTTTTTCTTTGATGACTATGACAGTTACGGGTTAAAAAAGGACAAGCTACTGTGATATCAGAGGCCTTGTACATTGTTTCAGGGACAACAGAAATTTAAGATTAATATCTTGATAAATTTCACCACTCCTCAGGTGTGACATGCAAGTGATATTTTACTTTGAAAATAATCCTTTTGGAATGTAAGAGATCTGAAGTATTTTAGTTCTATATATTTTTATCTTTTGTCATTCACTGATTCACTACGCAGTGTCCCAGGGGCTAGACACAAAAGGTAAAAGTGAGCAAGTTTTGTCTCCCAAGTTACATCAGTTTGCATATTTTACAAGGACAAACTGTTACAAACCTACTTGAATTATATATCATGTTAGGCATTAATAACTATATTACTAAAGACAGTTACAAAATAATGATATTTCAGCTGGACTGTGCTGTTTTTGGATTATATGAACTAAAAATGTCCATAATTAACACAAATTATCTTATGATGAGTAAACTTTTGACATTGGAAAATTTGAATAAATATGACAATAATGGCAAGGGTATCTTGATTAAAAACTGAATCAAAGCTTAATGTGCACAAACTCTGTCTTCTACCAGCATCTACAGACGTTATCTCAGCTCTCGTCAGGAGTTTGTTATTTTCTTAGCATGACTTGCGCTGTCCAGACCAAAAGGGTCCCTGATTGAAGTGCTGTAAGTCTTTTGTAGGGGCTGAAAAAACGGAATCTTCACTGTATTGTCATAAAAAAAAAGTCCAGAGGGGTTATTTCCGGTGAGCTTGGAGAACCAGGCGATGGTTTGCTTACTTGTTTTCTACATTGACATTGGCCAACTGCATCAAGCTCTTGTGCCAGGTCTGAATGGTCTTTGCCCCTTGGAGATACTTACTCGGAACTCTCCCTTGTAAGCTCTCTGGTTTAAAGTAATCAGCCTCAAGTCACGAAATCAAATTGCAGCAGACTCTTTCAATGTTATCAGCCATCTCATTTCATAGGTATCACGCATTTATTTAGATGGTGTGACACTTGATTTATAGTGATTCAAAAAGTGATTTTATAGCAAATCAACCAGACGATGTACACTGGTCAAACTGGTATGACACAAAATGCCAGTAAATACCTGAGCCTTGGCAGAAAACCAGAGCTTTTTATTTCTTGTTTTTTTAGTTATTCCAATTATAAATCGGAGCATAATTAAAAAACACCCTGTAAATAGTGAGCCAGATAATGGTTGTCACAGGGCACTTAAAGGTTAACTCTAATTTCAAACAGGAGCTTCGGCTGTAATGTTACTCTGGATATATGAAGTTTGGCCATGAGAATCAGAGTCATCACAAAAAGCCATCGTTTTGAGGACAACTGATGGTTTGTAAAATATGGAGATTTAAGGTTAGAGGCAATGCTATAAGTAGCGTCAATGACTGTATCTTCATGACCCTCAGCTATTCTAGACGTGTGGGGCAACAAAGATAATAATAGACGACGTGTATGGATATGTTTCAATTGCAGATGGATATAGATAATTGACATGATGAAAACATCCTTCATGGCAGCCTCCTTTCTTCACTGACTTTTTCTAACAACGGTCCTGTGCAACGACCATAAAGAAAAAAATACGTTTTCAAATAAATAACATGCAAAATAAAGGGTGAATGCTATACCCGTAACACGGACGAAATTCGGTGAACTGCTTGCATGACTTCTTTGGTTAGGAGTGTTGGACCAAGTGACATTGGTGGAGAAAGTGAAAGAGGAAGCTCCCACTTTTTGGAGTTAGAAATAGCTATTGGATACAAACTTCCGGTGGGCTGTACCTCTGCTACGAACTTGCCCTGAGAATCTTGTACCTAGTCTAGTTTCATTTTTTCATTGTGCCCTAGAGTGTCATGGAAAGGCCCAACCTCTAGGTTTTGGATTTATGCTTCTCTCTTTGTGTGTCTATGCATTTCTCTCTAACCTCTGAAAATGTTCAACAGACTGCGCAAGAAAAAGGAGGACAAGGTTGTCATTTGTTTTGGTTGCATTTCCCTGCTCTGTTTTGATCCACACCTGGTTGCACCCTCCCCTTTCTTCAAACTCCCTCCCCCTCTAATGCACAAATTACTGATATCCCTCTACTTAACTTTAAACGATATCCAGCCGAATTTCATAGGATCATCTCTATTGTTCTTGGTTTTTTTTTTTCATTCAAAGCAATTAGAAGCCTCCTCTCTAATAGAATACCCCCATCCAACCCACCCACCATTTTCTCCCAAGTTATCCAGAAAGAAATGCTGTATAGCAAGAAATAACACTTATGCATACACACACATCAAGAGTAAACAAGGCCATACACTATGTCTGGTGGCTTTACTGGTAAGGCGCTGGACTCCGATGCTGAAAAGCAGTTCTAATGCTGATGAGCGTGAGTTCTACTCCTACCGGTGCCATCATGTTGTGTCCTTAGGTATGGCACTTACCAAACTTAGCTCATCCCATCGGAGATGGATGTAAAGCTCATAGTTCCCCCTAGTTGTAGGGAACATTGTCTTTCTGTCAGAAAAACTAAAACACGCCTCACAGGCTACTTGTCTCGTCATGTATGCTATATGTTGATTGTCTGTCAGGTATGATGTAACATGGGTATTGTAAAGCGCATAGAGCACCCCCGTGGATATGAGCTATATGAATGCTATTCTTATTATTACCATTATACTAACAAGAAGATGCACAGGTGAAAAGACGTGTTTGAACAGGGTGTGTTGAGCGTTGTTGATTTGTGGGCCTATGCACAATGTGTAGTATATAAGTAAATATGGTACCACTGAGCTTGCTCTCTCTCTCTCTGTCTGTCTGTCTCTCTCTCTCTCTCTCTCTCTCTCTCTCTCTCTCTCTCTCTCTCTCTTTCTCTCTCTCTCTCT
>JBCIKM010092809.1:0-14578 GCA_039654465.1 Melibe viridis | reverse complement strand
ATCGTTGGCAGCCATTTTGTAGCTTCTTATAGCAGCGGACGGGAAACCGAATGAAACTCGACTTATTTTTCTCATTTAAACCACTAATATTTCTCTATCGGGCATAAGATGCTCTCAAAACAAAGCCAAGACACTCTTCTTTGTGAAGACACAAAAGTTACTTTTATTTTGTTACTCTAAAAACTGTGAGCTTCCATACAATGGAACAAACCTGTATGGTGCAGTGTGCGTCAGTTGGTGTGCAACTGATGTCGCGATGGCGAAGTGTGCGTCAGTTGGCATGGAAAGAGTTAAAGTATCTTCAAGTTATTTTACCAATAGCACATTTCCAATTGTTTTAACGTACTGAGGAAGAAAATAAAGCTGTAAAAAAATTGTCTTGGCTGGGATTTAAAGCAAGGTCATTCAAGCTGTAGCCTGAGAGCCTCAAACCTGCAATACAGTGATTTGCTTTAACTACATAAGCCTTTATTTTATTTATTTATTGGTGGTTTTAAGTCCTGATTATCTATACCTTCTATTTTAGGTTGCTACAGAGGCATACATTTTGATATTGGTACTGCACTCCTTGTGTGAGAGCCTAAAATTGTTCGATATCTGATCTGTTCTGTCATGTTCTTCAGCTCCAGTAGTCTCTTGCGGACATGTTTTGTTTTATCTGCAACAGTTCTTTTATTTTTATTCATGAAAATTGTAATTATCATGTTTCATTGATTATCTAAGCTATAACTTGTTATGTCCAAGAATTGTATGTTTATTGATTGATTATCCTATAAGGTGGTTAATTTCTTCATACATTAATGTTTTTTCAGCATGTTCATGTTCATATACTGCCAAGGAAAAAGGGAGACTTTGCAGATAATGATGATATTTATGATGAGGTAAGGTTGAGATGCAACTCACTTATTTTCTCCCTTTTTTTTCCCAAAGATTATTTAACACTACCATCTGTATCTGTGTTAACTCTGTCAGTGTCAGCAGTAGTTTTGTATGAATTTTTTTTTTCAGTCTTTTTATCTAGTCTTGATTCAACAGAAAATTTTTCATTTTCATAATGATTTTTCCTAAAGATTGGCAATAGTTGATAACAGACTAAAATCCTTTTCTTCATCTTGCCATTTTTTTTCATTTTATTCAGCTACAAAACCATGACAAAGGCTGGAATGAAAATACCAAATTACGCACTGAAGAAGAAATGGCAGAGGAAGCAACACAGCTGCAATCATATTTCAGCAATATTTAACTGCTTGAAGAATCAAGATCTTCCACCCATTAAAGGATCCTGATTGTTATGTTACTTTGGGTTTGTTTTTAAGATACTCCCAAGCAATGCCAACTTTTTTGGAAGCATGAGACAAATAAGTCTTTTGATTTACTTCATTGCATGTGCTCTTAGCTAAAATGGAAACTATGCTGCTCAAACAAGCAATGTCGAACATAAATCAAAAGTAATCCAAGTATTTGAATTACGACATGTTCACAAAGGTCACTTTAAAGTTAAAGACAAAACAAAAAAGGAATAAAAGTGTGGACATTGATAAAGCACTTATTCAAGGTAACCTCCATGATTTAACTTTAAGCACTTTACAATACCATATGCTTGGTAAAGAACTAACATTTACCGTCACCCCGGTTCCACTCTGCTTTTTTTCCACGTTTATAATTCTCTGAGTTAGTAGCATGAACAGCCTCACAAATTTATTCTATATGTCTCATGTGATTTTCATTCAGATTTGTGAAACCCAAGTGGGTAGTTGGTGACATACAAATTTTAAAGTTCCTCTGTATAGCAAGAAAGGTGTGAGCTTTGAAGGGGGTCATTTCCAAACCAGATTTGGTGGAGATGGAACACAACGGAACTGGGGTGATGCTCTTACATAAAACTTTGAACTTTTAGTTATCCATTGAGTCATGATATTTACTGTTACCAGGTGTTTATGTGTATTGGTTCTTGTAATAAACTAAGCATACATTTCCTGAAAAAGTGAAACAAATATTCTAGAATATATTATTGGTTGTAAAGATTAAATAGACAAAAGCCTTAAAGATTCCAAAGGTTATTAAAAATAGAATTTGGGGGGTTTTATATCTTTTCTCTTTTGTCCTCAGGGCATTACTAAATACACTTTTTGAATCAAGGAACGAGAGGCATACCAAAAGTTTTTTACCTGACCATGAAGGAATAATGATAGAAAGCTGAAACTTGCTGTAAATGTAAATAATTATCTCTCCAGAATACATCCTGATTTTGGTGAAGATTCAATCTCTAGTTTGAAAATTGTAGTACTGTTTGGTTTAATGAAAATTTGAATATATGATCAGGGTTTCTGCTAGATGGATCCCTTTTTGTTGACTCCTAAAAAATGTGAAGCACATGCATTGTTGTTAAGAAAAGCTGCAGAAAGTGTGAGAGAAAGTGGCTAGGAAGTATTGCCACATCAATCCCATTTTGCATTTTTGGCCCCATGAGATTTTAAAAAGTCATAAAACTTCAATATGAGAGTATTTTGTAACTGATGATGAGGTCAAGGATTTTTCAAGATCACACTGTGATGGCAAAAATTTATATTTGTAGGTGCTGACTGTATAGAGATAGATTAAGGTCGGTGCCAAAGTTTTGTGTTCTACCTTTATTACTTCATGGTCAGGTAAGACAAAAATTTTATTTATCCCTCGTATAATTGTTTTTTTGTTAGAAAAGAAGTATCACTTCAACCAGCACCTTATCACAAACATGGTCTCGATGCAAGTCTGTCAAAGTATACTGACTGGCAGGACAGTTAAGTGCAAGTCTGTCAAGATTGACTGGCAGGGCAGTTAAAGATTAGAAATGAAATACATACAATGCTATGGCTTTTAATTCAAAGCAATATTTCTGATCACCTTGTTTTTTTTTTTCTCTTGTTTATTATTTTTATTTTCGTTCATCCTGTAATTGATTTGTAAAAACTTTGAAAGTGATGCCAAATTGTTTATAATCTAATCTAGTGACACATTGACATGATATTCCATTGAATTGAAAGAGTGAGGAATCTCCTGGGTTGGATGTACTGATTCCTTTTCCCGGTGCACAAGTTAAACCAGAATGAACTTATGATCCACTTTCAGCCCCTCTGTCTTAAATGTGCTCAATGCTCACTAATTGTGATAAGTTTCTGGATACCATTTTCTACTTTTATCTTTGCCTTTCTAATATAGATTTACTTTACTTAAACAGTGAGTAGAAGCATGGTATCTTTACTCCATTCGCAAATAAATGGTTTGCAGGATTTTTATCGTTTATCTTAACTAATTGTTCATGTACGACTCTTAAAATTTTGACACACCAATGAATCAATTTATCTTAACCAAAAGTTATTTTTTCATGAAAATCACAGCAATAAGAAAAGAATTTGCTTATTACAACACTGGGGAATTGAGGTTGGCGGCATCCCTGGTACCTCTTCTGTTTCTTTTCTTTCACTGAAGCTTTTTGTCTTACTTTTTCCCCTATTTCTTTCTGTCCCAAGTCCAGTTTTTGTTGTCGTGTTTAGGTTACAGTGGTCATCTCTTATTTTATGTCTTTTGGTACATTACTCCAGGGTCACAAGTTAGACGAACTGAGCACTTTTGTACACAAATGGGGTTTAAAGATCCTGGATCTTCCTGAACCATTTTGCTGTCATGAGTGATGGCCATTGCTTATTTTTGTGAGAGATGATATTTTTTATCATTGTAAATCATCTCTCTGTGGTGTCCATTTGTGTTTTGAGAGATGATATTTATTTTTAGTGTAAATCATCTCTCTGCTGTTTGTGGTTTGATCTGTTCCCTTTTTTAACTAATCTATCATCTTACTTTCCTCTGGGCTCCTCTATGACCCTCTGTGTCATGGGGCCCTAAACCTCCAATAAACAAACAAACAAAAGCTTATTACAGCTATATTTAAATCAGTTACAGATAACAATTGAAAATTTTAAAAGATTTACAGTATACTTATTTCAGATTTTCAGCGATCCATTATGGGGGAAATCAGATAAAAGAATGTTTTGTTTATAGTTAGTTTGCCTTCATCGATTTGATTCCATCTTTTATTTGTTTTCTTTTCTTTCTTTTTTTGTATGCTGATGACAACTCCCCATGTATATTATAACTTTAGCAGCCTTATTAGCAACTAACCATTGTTGTTCTTAAACGGGAGAGTACCTCGCAATTATAAAAGGCCAATTTGACGACGAACACAATGAATACACATTTATATTTTTGCATGACATGATATGTTTACGAATAAATACTGTAAAACAACTCACTGAATAAGAGAACAGTACAATTAATTTCATATATAAATTATAAGTAAAAGTAGTAAACTGTCTTGCATTGGCATCAATTTAACTCAGAATTTGTATTCAGTTTAGACAAAATGATATAGCACTGCACACAAAGTTTCATAACTTTTCATCAAATAACAGCCAAGATAAATAAAAACAAAACACAAACCATCCATTTGTGAACGGACACTCTTTCTTATAAAATCAAATTATAAACAACAATTGAAAAATGAATATTCAATGCTTGTTAATAAATGAATAGATTAATATTGGTGTAAATGAAGAATGCAATTTCAGCTTTCTTATTCATTGGTCGGAATCAATGGATGGTTTTCCCTACTTTGAAAAGTAAGAATAGAAATTGTATTTCTGAAATAGTGAGAATTATTAATTTTGATAATTGATCTTATTTCATAAATAAGTGGTACCACAGTAATATTAAACAGAAAAAGTTTAATCCACTTTGCTTTTTATTTGAGAGAAATGAGGGTTTGTTTTTTTCTGATATAAGTATATAGAATTGATCGACAAAGATTTAAGATGCATGATTTTATTGTATTTTCAACTTGTGTCTCTGAATGTTATGGCAAAGTACTGCTTAGTTGTTTTTGTTTATTATTTCATGCCTCTTGGTCATAAACAGGTTATACTCAAGAAAAGAAAATAATTTTTTGTCATTTATACTTAGAAATCTTTGTCTGCTGTCAACAAACAAACTATCTCTTATACTCAGGCATCCATCTCTGTAACTGATGTTTGCATACCTGGCCTTTTTTTTTTTAAATAAAATTTGTTTATATTATGCAGCTTATTGTTTTTTGTTTGTTTATCTACCGCTTATTTGTATCTGTGTTTGCTGGATGGTGGTTATGGTGATAGGGAGGGAGTTGAATGAAAAACTATATTTTTTTGGTGGTTTTTTTTTGTTTGTTTTGAGCCCTTATTTGAAAAAGAACAAAAATATCAATGTCGAGGAAGTAAATATAAACAAACTTATTTTGGACATAGAATAATCAAATCAGGTCAAACATTTCTTTCAGGTGATAAAGGAATCCAAATTGTCTGTAACAGTAACATGCAGATGTTCCATTTACTTTGTGTTCTTATAAAACTGGTCATGGGATCAAGAAAATAGCGTGGACGGTTGCCAGTTGTCCCTGGTACGTGCTTCTACTTCTGTTTCTCATCTTCTACACTCAATCTACCATCTTACTTTTTCCCCTTTTCTGTGATGTCCTTTTTTGTCTTGTTTGCAACTCAGTGGCCATTCCTTATTTCATGCCTTTTGGAACATAATTCTAGGGTCACAAGTTAAACGTACTGAGTACTTTTGTACACAAAGGGTGCTTGAACATCCTGGGTCTTCCTGAACCCTTATGCTGTTATGATGAGTGATGGTCATTGCTTATTCTTGTTTTGAGAGATGAAATTTTTTGTCGTTGTAAAACATCTCTTTGTGGTGTCGATATGTGTTTTGAGAGATGATAATTATTTATTAGTGAGAAAATCATCTCTCTTCTGTTTGTGGTTTGATCTGGACACTCTTTGAACTTATAATGTAATATTGCTTTCCTCTATGACTCTCGTTTGTCAAGGGGACCCAAAACCACCCATTAACAAACAAAACACGACAACAGCTCTTAGCAATGGAGTCTGATTAGAGTGGACTTATATGTCTTTAGTAATAAATGACAAGGGAGTGATTGTTCTCTAACTCATGTTTTGAAAAAGGCATTGCAAAACTTATGGCATGTTTGCATTTGGGAGCGGAGTACAGGAATCAATGAGTGGCTAGCGGCTGTGAAGATGAGTATGTAAAGTCTGCCCCTTTTTGTTTGGTATTATTTTTGGCTTACTTAACTCACAACACACCCTGATTAGAAACTACAACCTGTTTTTAATTCAAAAACATTCTTCATATTCCCTTCGTGATATTTTGTCTTCACAATTACACCTGAAATAAGCCTCATGAGAATGGGAGTTATAGTTATACAACAAACATTGCGTATTTACAAACTATGTGATCAGACTGCCTATTAAACATGAATTTCTCCAAAATTTGGGTGAATCAGTTCTGGGCTGTGCCTGTCCTGTGCAGAATTCTATGCATCCCCACTTCTAATAGGCAGGTATAATGAACTACTGATCAAACCAAAGAAATAATACACGTGCACTCACCCAACACTCATTTCTACCTACCTACCTACCGATGACCAACCTACCTGCCTACCAATCACCATTCTATCTATCTATCTATCTATCTATCTATCTATCTATCTCGAACGGCACAATGTTATAAGGAACTTATGCTTATAACGAAGAGATTTTGAACCATTGAAGAGAGTACCAATTACCATTCTACCTGTCTATCTATCTATCTATCAATTTATCTATCTATCTATCTATGTCAGGCTTATCATTTTATAACGAAACCCTGTAATCCTACAATGCACATGAGTCACTTGTGCTGTCTGCGGCTCCCCTTGCCACCCCTCCCCCTTCCCACACCCACACACACACACACACACACACACACACACAAATCACACAGATCACCCAATTCTTTCACGAAAGGCAAATCTCAGATCAACAAAATGGCAGAGATGGACTTTTGCTTGCACAGCTACCTTGCGCTCCACTCTTTTAGTAGATTATGCGCGATGGAAACACGGGACTTCCGACTTTATCGTCTTACTTTTTTTGTATAAGATCAGGGGCCTCATCGTTATCTACAAGGGTATTGAATTGTACCAGGAAATGGTAACCAAGTAAAAAAAACAACAACAAAAAACGCCGATCCGATAACTTTCACCGTTCGTAGTACTCGAACCAGGGGCCTTTGGGTTGAGAAGAACACCGCACCTCTACGATACTGGCCCTCCATTTCGCTTCATTCTCGTAGTTTTATACAGGATACATTAAGGTAGGCGGTGGTGAATACACATTTGGGTCTACCGGGTTTCCCACTTTGGATGTCGCTCTAACACTCTTATATAATTTGGTTTCGGAATGTCACTGAACCCAAGGAAATACGTAAGTAAATTCTTGCTCCTTCAACAGATGTAGTGGCGTATTTAGGAGCCTTCACGAGAGATGTTTGTTTGTTTTGTTTTGTTTTTTCCAGCTTCCCGAGATTGGGTGGGACGGGAGGGTGGTATAATATCTCTTGAAACTCCCTATGCCTCCAAATTTTAATGCAAAGAGGCCAGATGGCGTTTCTATGGCACGGCAGAAAAAAATATGTAGGTATTCAAATTCAAACCATAAATTTATTCTAGTCCGACATGAGATCCAATGATATGAAACTTTGCAATCAAGATAGAGCCATTAAGATTCCAAAATGAACCACAAAAGGAAGCAGATTCTTTCACGCCCCTTGGAAGTATCGTGGATATTTACAGGGGAACAGATGCCGACATTAGAACCAGATCCTGCTAAGATGGAGCTGCTTATCTTCAATTCAGGAACATTGGGAATTCAAAGAGACTGTCCAAGAAAAGCGAGATCAGAATATTCAATTCAAACGTAAGATTAGTCTTACTCCTTGGAGCAGAGTCCTGGAGAACTACTTGAACAATGCTAAACACAGTGCACACATTAATCAATTCCTGCCCCAGAAAGATCATCCATAGTCACTGGCCAGAAAAGATTGCGTCCACTGAACTATGGAATAGGACAGAACAAAATCCTGTTATCAATGAAACCGGAGCGCATAAGTGGGGACGGATAGGGAATACGATGAGTAAGTCTAGAAGTAATACATCCCATCAAGCCCTTTCATGGAACCCCCAAGGCAAGAGGAAGAGAGGCCGGCCAGGAAACACCTGGCGAAGGGACCTCCAGTTAGAAGGACAGAAGATGGGCCAGACATGGTCTTGTTGACGGCTTATACCCCATGGGGGAGTCAAGGCTAAAGTAAATGAGTACGTTTCAATTTAAAAAAACTTTAAAGCAGTTTTTAGATAATTCATGCGTTTAGCTCTGAGACTTATTATTATACCCCGAACTAGTGAATCCGGGAACAAATTATGAGCCTGCGAATTGGTGAACCTCCGGACTAGTAGGCATTTCCTTGGGCCAGGTATGCTTTAACTACTATGATACAACACAGACAGCTTCATAGCAAAATACGCAGCAGGCGCACAGTGGCAAAGAGCTTAAATATGACCGTCTCTAGACCCAAAGGTTCAAGTCCCATGAAGGACATATACATTTCTTGTCGTTTTCTGGGGGTTTTCCGGTTGTCATTCCCTAGTGGCATTGGGGGTGAAGTGTTCACATTTTAACCCGATGGCCGCCGGTTCAATTCCAATGAACAATGAAATAATATTCTGGGTCGTTTTTCTGGTCAAAAGCCCTCTCCACACCCAGCAACTGTCAGCCTCCAACCCCCCTAAAGGTCTCGGTCGTACATATATTGCACCCATAGAAACACCATAACTGTAGCAAGAGTTTTGGGATGGACACAAGATGAAATTGTTTTCTGCTTTTAAAAAAATTACGAAAATACAGAGAAATTTTGTAAAGAACGTTATTTCAATGTATTGTACATGTGACATGTACTTTGATGGTCTTGAAAATTGTTGAAGGTGTCAAGATTTTTCTTACTAAGTAATTATGCGTGGAGCTTCGGCTCTATTAAACACAAGTTGTGATAGAAGGTCGACACCCAAAATGGGACTTTAAGACAGCGGATCTCAGTGGAACGCAGCTTTAAAATAACAAGGAAGATAGTGTGGACGATGTACAGAGATGAGTAAAAGGCATAGAAACAAAGCAAAAAACAAACTGGAAGGTTGGAAGTCATCCCTCTTCGGTACTGTGTCTACACCATTTTCTTTGATTGTTATCCATTTCCAGTGCCAGTCCTTACTTACTACCCTATTCTTTATAGCTTTAAAATGAGAGAGTTGGCAACGGATAAATCAATTGGGTAATAAACTGTTATACATTGGCAGCTTTGGAAAATGACCCTACCAAATATACCACCTTTCTATAAGAGTTCGTAGTAAACTAAAAAGTTAGCTTTTATTATGATATCTGCTAGAAATCTTCGACCGGGAATTCTACCCTTGAAAGGAAGTTTTACCCCCCTAAAACTCACTGAAAATCGTAATTTTGTGTCACAATAGGCAGTGATTGACTATGATTCTTATTTTAGCATAGGTTAGGTAGCTTGTTCGGTAACTTCTCATTAGAATCAAAGTTGACCCTGGATTGGAATCAAGCTTTCGAGTGAGTCATGTGATTTGTTTTCCTGCGTTCCTCAACTCTGACTCAAAAACCACAGGACCGATAAAACTAAAGTCAAACTCGCCTGGACCACTGCACGGATTGGAAGAAAAGTTGAGAATGGGATATATTGTGATCACAGTCTGACTGAAATTACTGCCGTGGAGTGAGTATATAAAAACATGTTTGTTTCTGTTTTGTTCTTCATGGATGAGATCAGGGAAGTAAGAGATTAGACACTTGAGCACCAACTAATCATTTTACAAAGCCTTTGAGCACAGAAGGCTTTCTGTTCATATGTTGATGCCGCACTATTTTTCGTGATTGTCTTCATGTTATGTAGCAGCCACCCTCGCCTGTCAGCAGTCCATTTCTCATCTTTTTCCTATGGAACTGACATAATTAATTTGGATTTTGCCAGCTGCTTTGTGATTTCCAACTGAGAATGGTTCTTTTACATGTGTAACTTGCACATGGGACCTCCCAGTATTGTCCATCTCTGATAGGACTAAATGATTGATCTCACCCATTTTGGACAAGTGATAACCAGAAAAAGCCCATCATTTTTTTGTGGCCTTTTCATGAGACTCAAACTCCAACCTTTTCATTTTAAGTGGTGTCTGTAGCTCTATGTGACTAGGGAGTGACAACTGACCAGTAGTTGACAGAAAATTTTTTTGCCGATCATGGGACTTGAACCTAGGACCTTTTGCTTGAGAGGCGAGCACTGTACTGTACCTCTCTGCCACATAGCCCGACAGTCATAAAAAAAAGCATCTGAACATTTGCATCTGTACCTAAGGTTTCCATACTTCTAATGAAAGATATTCATCATTGCTTCTTTTGATGTCAAGATTGTATGGTGTAGGCTTTTGATTTCCAGTCACTTTTAAAATGTCAAAAATTCAGTCTTGCTATAAAACTATGACAAAAACAGTTGAAAATGTCACACATAGCATAGTATTTTTTTTTATATTTAAATTTAACAAAACTCCTCATCATGACAAAAAGACAAAAAAGTAATCTTTCACATTCAAGACCTAATAGATCATGCCTTCTAAAAAAAAAGAGTATTAATAAAAGTAAAGTAAAGAGCACATTTGTTTGCTGAGGCCTCAATGCGGTTCTCAATACCATATCTCTGACAGACAATGCAATAACATTCCCTACAAGTCGCCATGGGTGTGTTACAATTCAATGGGAGATATTACTAATTTAGTTTTGTCTGATGTATCAGATCATATTTTGGAACTGCAATTTTCAGCCATGATCTGCCTGAATCTTAATCTGATTAGAAATGTCAGAAATTTCACATTAGAAGCCAACTTAATGATGAGACTAGGAACATGGAATGTTGATAATAATTCAAACATTTTTTGACTGGCGTAAAAGGAAAACATATTAGAGGAATTAGTATTGTCTCTAATTCAACAGAGATTAGACAGTGTCAAAATAACAGATGGCAGTCTTACAAAGTATTTGGGATAGGGTGTGCTTCAGTTGTTGTTAAAAATTAATGTAAAATGAAAACAAATTTTTGGAACTTAAATTTTTTCCCCCTCTTTGTCAAATTCGCAATTATTCAGATTTCAACTGGGATTTGTAGAAAATACAGTTTGTAAACCAGGATTTACCCAAGCTTGGTGTCAAATAAATGTGCTGCAAAAAAAATTTCCAATGATGAACTACTTTTATCCATTGTAATTTTAAGAATGTATGAAATGTTAAAAACTATGCGAACACTTTTGGAATTGACTGTATCTGTCAATCAAGCAAAGAGATGAAGAGGTGGAAAATAAACTAAACAGTTTACAATGTTACAATACAATTAGAAGAAGGTCATAAATTGATCTTTAAGTTACAGAATTTCAGGTAAAATTGTGAAAGAATTGATTACTATGCTTCAGAATTTAAGGAAGGATTTGTCTTAAGTCTTTCATTCAAACCTTGTGAATGAATTAGTCTCTACTGCTTCATCTGGTAATTCATTCATGTGTATGCCTACAAATTGAGATACAAAATTGCAGTTCTTTACCAAGGTCAGCTCTGATACTGGCTTCTTGTTGCGTTTTTTATTATTTTGTCATTCCACCACTCTTCACACTCAGTGGGGAAACCAATTTGTTGTACGCCACATTTCATAGTTCAGAAAATTCAGCTCTGAGAAAATAGAAAATTAGTCAAGATCTGAGGGCTTGAGAAATTTTTATGATGCCTTTTGGAAACTATGGAAATCCTTATTATTTCTTCTCTAAGGTATCTAAATCTCAAAGCGCACCTAATTATTAGCCATGCATTTCACACACAGTGTGTTGCAGACATTGTCAAAGGTTTATAGTTTGCAGACCTGACTTTTTCTCAGAGCAAGGCTACATGATTTGTGTTTATCATTTAAGATGAGAACATTTTTACCCATTATTGCAAACAATCTTATGACAGGTCATAAAAGGCAGAAAAAATACAGAATGGATACCATAACATACAAAACTGATCATGATTGGAACTGTTCAAGCTTCTGGAAGATTTATTTCAATGCATCTAAACATGCATCTGTCTTCAAAATTAATTTTTGTGCTTTCTGCTGCTGACATAAAGACAGAGAGGTCTTATTCTTCTTTTAAACCATTCTTTGTTCTGAAAACATCAAGAATGTGTATGAATATGAAATTAATTTATCCGCGAGAGAAATTTGCTTTAGGTTTATTGCCATATGATAAAAAAAGCACCTTACAATGAACAAATCTTTGTGTTTGTGTGTGTGTGTGTGTGTGTGTGTGTTTGTGTATGTGTATGTGTGTGTCTGTGTGTGTGTGTACTGTGCATGTTTGTGTGTTATTCTCCCTCTTTTTAATCCAAAAAAAACCCCCAAAAACTCCAATCTCCAAAACCGTTAAGCGCTCAATGTGTGCCACAACTCATCTGCTCACCACACACCTCACAATCACAACCTCGCACAATGCAGTCACCAAGATCCATGTCACCCAATGGGAATAGTCATTTCATACAGTTAGGAACAATTGTAATAACAACAACAATGGCAGCATAATAAGAACCAAGGTGTTTTTCTCTGTCTCCAACCCCCCTCCCTCTCTCTGTCTCCCCACCACCCCTCTCTCTTTCCCTAATATCAAGAAAGGGCCAAACATTCTTCAGCTAATGTGCTCATTTGTACATTATATCTGGGAGAAAGCAATTGAAATTCTGTATTGGCTTAGTTCAGGCCTGTGGCCCCAGCTGTGCTCTGTTCTGTGCCATGGTCTCCAACTCATTCCATGTGAGGCTCATTTTGCAGGGATCTGCCCCTAAGTCTCTTCGCCAGGTGTTTTTTTGGTCTTCCTCTTCTTCTTTTCCTCTGCGGGTTCCAGGTTTGGTGGGTTATACTGGTTGAGGGTTTGGGCATCGTTTGGCCAATCCATCTCCATATCTTCTCTACCTGATGCCATCTTCAACTGAAAGTTGGTTTTGTTTTCCTCCAGAGCTCTTCATTTCTGATTGTCTGCAGAGTCTACTTTCAATATTTTCCTCAGACAAGAGTTAATAAATGTTTGTATCTTCTGAATGGTATATTTTTTTGTCCTCTACGTTTCACAGCTATTGGGCAAAGCTGTTTGAACATCGGTGTTGAATAAGCATATTTTTTGTATTGGTCGATATTAGGTTGGATTTCCACACATTTCTAAGGATGACAATTGCTGACCTTGCCTTTCCAATTCAGGCATTTACATCTTCATCTGTTCCTCCTTGTTGGTTTATAATACTTCCAAGATAAGTAAATGTTTAATTTTCCTAAAGTTCTGTTTCAAGTAATTTGACATGCTCCCTGTAATTTGTGTTTACGTTAAAAATAAATAAAAAATCTCTATGTAATTCATTTTAAAGAAAAGGCATATGATTTTTTAATGCGAGCGTGGTAGAGCTGGATAAGCATAGCAACTGAATTCAAAGTAAGTATGCAAGATTGATTTTATTCAGATAGAGAGTATTTATTAAGCAAAATTTTAGAGGATAAATGTGATATTATGTCAGCAATGGTTTCGAAGGGTTAATGATCTCAGGATACTATTACTTAGAAAGACCTATATCGCGTTAAAAGATAAATGGTCACTTGATGCTGATTCACATAGATAAGGTTAACAAAAAAAGTTCGAAACACATTAAAAAAAGGTTGAAATTTTTTTATTTTTTTTTGTGACGTTTTATATGTCTATGAAAAAAAGAGACTATTTTTCTTCCTCGCATACATCATGTAATGTTCTTTCAATAAATGGGTCCTCATTTTCAAGCTATTATAGGAGAGGACTTGAAATGGTGTATGGCTTTAAATATTTTTTTGTGGGGGTAAAATTTGAAAGTCATGATTATGTTCAATTTCATGAAGCTGTGATTTAATGTGAAAAAAAAAGAAAGAATAATATTGCTTTGAAGTTCTGCTCGAGAAATTTTCACTTGGTCGGGTATGAGAATGTAATGAATAAGTTAGCGCCACAATCAACCTTCTTAAATGCTTGAAATACCCTCCTGGTTATACTTACTTCTACACAACCATACATTATATATTGAATATTTATTGACTGTTCATTATTTAAAGTCATCCAAAGAATTAGCTGTCAAACAGTGAAAGATAATTGAATATGGCTTTAAGAAAATGGGTATTGACTTTGATTTTACCAAAAACAAAACAAAACAAAACCCTTCGCTACTAACTGGTGGGAAAAGAAAGACGCCAAGCGATAAAAAATAGCAAGACAAAGATAAAGACGAGGGAAGTGATGATTAGGGGAGCTGAGAACCCAGGTGCAGATTTGGTCATATTTAGAGTTTGCGTCATATCGCTCTTGTTTACAGTTAAAGAGGTATCTCAACTCTCTGCCCGCCGAATGGAGATTGTCTCTGTTGAATGCGGCTGGACCTCTTGGGCTCTCTATAAATGGGATTAGATATTGGACATAGTATCTTCTCCTACTTATCATATCCTTCATAAGAACACCACCCCCCCTCTCTCTCTCTCTCTCTCTCTCTCTCTCTCTCTCTCTCTCTCT
>JBCIKM010092699.1:0-14578 GCA_039654465.1 Melibe viridis | reverse complement strand
TACAATGCAGACACCACACATACAATGCAGACACCACACATACAATGCAGACACCACACATACAATGCAGACACCACACATACAATGCAGACACCACCTACCTGTACAAAGGAAGCAATCAGCAGAGCGTAGAGGCCCAACACAGCCCTGTATATGGACAACAACACAAAATATATAAGAAATATATACAAGTTAAATGTATAGAGAAGTCTCATCATTGATCAAAATTGCATATAATTCGCTTTGAAAGCAAGATTTTAAAAGGCGAAAGACAGAAGAAATTCAACCACAAATATATCTCAAAAGTGTTTTTGTCTCAGAGAAATTAGAACTCACAGCCTTTTTCTCGTACATCTGGGTGTCTACAGGAGTGACAAGCGGGGTAAAAGAGAGTGGCATGAAACACCTTGCTGATAAATCAGTAGAATCAGTTGATCAGCTAACCCTCATCACCCTCATACAAATCTATGCTATAAATAATCTGTTTCAGTGGCGTAGAACTGCTGCCACACTCTCACGATTCAAGAAATTTCACTCCATCAAAGAGCAAACTACCAAGACAAAAACAGGTTTGAGGTTTTCTGAAAAACAACTATTTTAGCATCAGACAGGGGAGGCTTGACTGGCTAACTGCTAAAATAGAACCGTTTGTCTCTTTCCCACTAGAAAATAATTTGTTTTGCATCTGCAATTTCCGCCACTTTTAAGGGAAATACAAAGATATATAGCAGTCTGCAGGTATTTGATTGAACAGAGGAATCAACTGCGACCCCATTCAATGTAGTGTGTGACAGCATCTTATGGTCAGACATGTGTGTTCATACTTCTCACACAGCAGTGCGTAGCAGAAGGCAGGTGAGCGTGGGGTGTGGAAAACACACCGTCGCCACATTAATATACAAACCACACAGATGCCTCACTGGCTCTCAATTTTATGTGTTTGAGTGATCCTGAGTGTGTTGATAGTGGTCATCTGACTGTAAATCAGGGTTATGTGTTTTGTGTGTGTTACTATAACTACTACCAAAACATGGCTGAAACATACCAATTGGCATAAGATTAACAGGTCTGTATACATATGTCACATGTCTTATCTCCACTTTTCTCACCCTACCAAAGCATGTATTCTCCTCAGTCATCGATGTCTGAAGATTAAAGTAAGAACTGGCACTGGAAATCAATGACACTGAAAAAACTGCTGAAGGCAAAGAGCCCAGAAGAGACAAACCCATAGAAAGGAAAGTGAAAAAACCCAGGAAATTCAAAATTCATCCAGAATGGGGCTATAGGCGTTGTGACAAGTTCCAGGTTAAAATCCCATTCTGGACAACATTCAAACATTTCCTGCTTTGTTCTTTAGCTTTGTCAATTCTCGGCACTGTACCCTTCTCCATTTTTATGGCTGTGCTCAACCCTCATCCAGAGACTCCATCATCCCATCAACTCATCTCATAAGGTTGGGATAGATGTCTGTGTCTGTCTTACCCTGCATGCCAGGAGGAGAAGTCACGCTTGCTCTGCAGTGTGTACAAAACGAGGCCAAAGGTCAGGCCCAAGGTCAACATGAAGGCCTCCACCACAGACGGCACCTTGTAGAACGTAACTGTCAAAAGCATTGGGAAACAGAGTGAGAACCCATGTGTGTGTAAACCTGTCCAGTTTTTAACACATCTACCAGATATTTAGAATAAAAAAGAAACAATAAACTGAAAAATATGATGATCAATCTTGATAGAGAAAACTTCCAAAACTAAGTTCTAATATTATGGCCAGAACTGCTCATATCCTGTGAGTTTATTTTCTTAGTTTTCAGATGGAATAATTTCTTTTCTATGAGTGTATTTTTATTGTAACATAAAGATCGTCTCAACACAGAAACAGTAAAGAACTTTTTTTTAAAGATTTAATCACAAAACATAAAGACTCAACAAAGTTTTCTGGAGGAAACCGTGAAAACCTCCAAATAAAGCATGAGAAAAACTTCTTACCAATCACACCTACTGTGTAAGACTCAAAGAGTGTCTGGAATGAAACAACAAAGGAGAGGTTAGAGTTCAAATAAAGATCAGTCTTGTCTTTTATTGTTATAATCATTCTCTCACTCTTTTTACCCAAGTCCCCGCAAACATTTTGTTCTTGGTCCATTGAGCTACATTTACACAAAATACAAACCGTCCAGCAAAAGTGCATGAGGATAACCATCTTCCTATTCATACATGACAATATTTACAAATATCTGCCTGAAGGAAAGAGACTGAATACTTTGATTAGCTACTTCTTTTAAAATTACAACAATCACTGATAAAACTGCACAAAGATTAAAGATAATTAATTTTTTCAAACCATGAAAACAATCTGAAACCTGGGGTCAAAAAACAGTTCATATGATAAGAACATTTTGTAACAAACGTGTAAGGGAGGTTATTCATGAAAAAAAAAAAAATTAACAGAAAACAACGACCTTGGATCATGATTGCTTGCTGGGGAGAACTTTGCAGGCATTGTTTTTTAAAATTGCTATGATCAGGAACCTATGATTAATGCAACAAAAGATACAAAACCATGCCAAGTCCATTTGACTTCCTTTAAAAATAATAAGATAAAAAGAACAAGATCTCCATAAAGCACAGTTTGACCTGTAGACAGCAATCATCTTATTAACCACTTTTCCTGTCATATATATTTGACAATTCTTACAAGTATGGGATCTAATGTGGTAGCCAATGATAATTTTCTTCAGAAGAACTCACAGAATTACAAAAACCACCATTAAAAGAAAATAAATAAATAAATACATAGACTAATAAATTCATATATAAATACATGAGTAAATAAATTCATATATAAATAAATACATAAATAAATTCATATATAAATAAATACATAAATATATAAATAAATTCATAAATAAATAATAAACTCATAAAAATAAATAGATAAATACACAAATGAATAAATAAATAAGTAAATAAATAAATTAATTAAATTATAGACTACTCACAAAAATTCCCAGCAAAATATAGTTGGTGGGCACTTCGTGGCGCTTCCACATTAGGGCGAACAGAAGGAAGAAAGTGCCAAACATGGCTGTGGTCAACATCCAATGGCTGAGGATGAAAAAAGACGTCACAGGGGTGATTCATGAGGGCAAGGGGTTCAGTTTTCAATCTTTAATATGCCAGACAGCTGGTTACCAGAGGCGACCATTCACTGCAAACTGCTGGCTTACATGGCAACCTTTACAGACTGCTTATAACTGTTAATTGTCCTGTTCCCTTTTACTTGGTAAAAAAAAAAAAAAAAAAAAAAAATGTTCTGGGAAAACATGCCACCTTAATATCAATAAGTTGGCAGATTAAAGGTTAATGACAATGAATATTCCAGACCCTTCTTGGCTTGCCTTACCCAAAACGTAGAGTGTCAGAAAAGCCAAAGTAGTAAATATATAAAGCAAGTTGAAAGCATCAATAAAAAGAAAGTCTTCTCTACCCTCTTAACAAAAAAGGTATCACAAATGATAAAAGTCAAGTTTTCCTCACAAAAAAATACCTGTACCTTTCAAAATTAAATGACAAACTATAACAGACAAGAACCAACATTCAGTCTCCTAAAATAATCAAGTGATAAAAAGTACATGAAATGTGCATCTTTTGACTCACTTGGTTTGCACAAAAGTCTGTATGGGCTCACTCATCATGAACAAAGCCGAGACGATTGTGGTGAGGACTAACTGGGCAGCCAGAATCCCAAACACCTTCCGCATGAATCCTGAAAAACAAACACAAAGACAAAATGTAAACCAAGCTTAGGAAATTTTCATTGGGGTGGAACCAAATCTGAAAGTGAGATTTTTTTAAATAAAATAATAAAACTCAACAAAACAATTACACACACGCTCTCACAAAGCAACTTCCATTTTGCAAAATCTTTCAAGTCAAAAACACACTTCTAAAATGCTGCACTTTGACAAATATTCCCTGTAAATCTGGCTGTAAATTCCAGTTCTATGGCCCATCAAGAAATGAGCTGTCCTTAATGGGTCTTACACACACACATCGGCATCGATAGCAATACCTAGTCTCACTAACAAGAAAAAGATTGATCAGAAATTCTCCGTTCAAAAATTGCTGGAAGGGCAATCCATAGATCAATAGTCTTGTTTTGTGGCGATTTAGAGAATCCATATTTTATTTTTGTTCACCTTTCTCTGTGGCTTTGTCTTGTCCTTTTCTTTTGACACACTGATTGAACTCCTAAAATTCGACATAAGAAACAAAGACAGAGTACAAGAGTAGAGGTAATGAGTACCCTAAATTCAGACAAAATTCGTAACAAGTTAAATCCTTCAGTTCCTATGTTCTTTAGGACCAGGTGACTATATTCCATTTTTTTTCTCCTTAAAATGCACTTTGATTATCCTATCATACTAAAACTGTTTAGTAATTCTTCATCTAGTTTGTTTGTTTTAATGGAGTGGTTATTCATCCAGTTGTATGAATAACTGGACAAGTTATTTGTACAATTTTAGCCAACTTGAGGTTACCTTTTGGGCTCTCAACCCAAATGATGGACTTCAATACAATAAGTTTTTAGGTTTGCAAGCAGAGTGTTACATGTTCAAACCCCTGCTCGATCCACATTTTTTTTCTTTTTTTCCCTATCACTATCATATCCAATTATCAAATGCATCCTGTATTTTTCAGACAAAAAGCTTTGCATTAATTTGCACTTTGGCAATTTTTGTGATTGTTTAGGCAGTCATTTGTGGTACACACACTACAACTCTGCGCCCAAAGCGGCTTTTCTTTTCTTTCACTTTAACGGTCTTTTATTCACGATTTTTCTCTATCCAACTTCAACTGTGTTTTTATTTTTCCGGAACTTCTCTTCACTATTTTCTTCCAGGTATTCTTACAAAATGTGTGGATGATGAGTGCTTCACAAGGATTGTAAGAAACTATTACAGTTTATTCATACAGCGAAATTGTCCCAAACTTCCGCTCTGCGCTTGCCACAACGAGCGTTTCTCTCTCTCTCTAACACATGAACATCATTTACCCGTCCTCCATCTTCCCTCCCCTCCAGCCCACGTCCGAATATTTCTTTGGAGTGGTTATTTGTACAATTGTACGAATAACTGGACCACTTATTAGTACAATTTTAGCCAAACTTCTGGTTCCCTTATGGGCTGTCCGCCCAGATGATGATATACATTATGTATCACTCACAAGTAACCGCCGCTGTGGCTGAAGTGGTAGAGTGTTGGGTTTGCAAGCTGAATGATACGAGTACAAGCCCCTGCTCCATCCATCTTTTTATTTTTTCTTACTCCTTTTTAGCCCTATTGTATCCAATTATCAATTGCTTCCCATATTTTTTTTTACCCCCTGCTAAATCCATATTTGTTTTTCGTTTTTCCCTACCGTATCTAATTATAAATGCGTCTTGTATTTTTTCAGACAAAAAGCTTCACATTAATTTGCACTTCGGCAACTTTCAAGATTGTTTAGGCAGTCATTTACATAGTACACACACTACAACTCTGCGTCCAAAGCAGCTTTGTCTTTTCTTTCTCTTTAACTGTCTTTTTTATTCACGATTTTTCTCCATCCCAACTTAAACTGATGATGATCGCTGCACAAGGATTGTGAATAACTGTTGCAGTTTATTCATATGGTGATATTGTCCCAAACTTCCGCTCTGCGCTTGCCACAACAAGCGGTTTTGCCACAACAAGCGGTTCTCTCTCTCTCTCTAACACAAGAACATCATTTACTCGTCCGGAATCTTCCCTCCCCTCCCGCCCCCATCTCTATATTTCTTTACCTTTAATCCATCATCTTTATTCGTCTACTTTTTGTGTGTTTATTCAATTGTACGAATAACCGCGTCCTTTTGTAAAACCATCCCCTCAGAACTGAATCAAAACAAGTTAGAATTTTCCCGGAAAGAGTCCGTATTGCAAATGATGTTCACACTCACCCATTCGGATGTAAATGTGTGCTGAGGCAACATTGGAACCATACATGAAGTCGTCCACGATATTTGAGGGTCCATGTTTTCCGGATGAAAACATGGGAGATGAAGATTCATCTGTTTGATGCTTTGTAGCCATTTTCACGTTTCTCTCTCTCTCAACTGCTCGACTCTGTTGATGAGGTTGTTTTGTTCCCTCAAGGCGGATGACGATGACTGTGAAAAAGTTGTGAGAAAAACATAGCCTATCTAAACGACAAAATAAAATAGACTGCTGGCTTTTAAGTAAAAAAATGCAATGCTTGCTTCTAGGAAGATTTAAGACGCATATAATTTGACGACTTTTTTTCCTGAAAGATGGTTGAAGACCTTTCTTTTTTTTTTTTGTTATACAAAAGTCGTGAACAATGTTAGTACTATTTGTACGACCCGTTGCGTGTCATTTATTTTGTCAACAAGCAAAATGGCTGACAAGGAAAGCTCTCCAGCAGAGCCGGTGACGTCTGCACCAAGCAATCCATTGTCTAGAAAATTGAACAAAATTTTAGAAACGCGTCTCGACAATGATAAGGTAATTAATACCTTTTCTTATGAGAAACATTTTTGTTGTCGCAAACAGTTCTTCTTTGAGAAAAATTTTATTCAGTAGCAATCTTATAGATATGCTTTAATACTCATGAACTTGATCAAAAGTTTGAGCTTTAGATAAAACTAGAGAGGCAATTTCATGAAAATGTCTCAAACTTCTTTTATTCTATCTTGTAGTCTACTTCATGTCAGATGATTATATTTGACCTCTCTTTTGCAGGAAATGCTGGAGGCCCTTAAAGCTCTGTCAACTTTCTTCAAGGAGAACAATTTACGGAGTAGACGCAATCTTCGCAGCGATATTGAAAAAAGAAGCCTTGGAATCAACCAGGAATTCTTATCAGCTTTTCAAGCTGTTAAAGAAGTATGGAAAATAATATTTAAAAGCACATGGTTAACGTACAATTAGTGAAAAGGGGGGGTGGGGGGGGGGGTACCCGAGAAAGGTACACACATCAACAAATCACTTTAATTGTGAATAAAAAGACAGTTGAAGTTGAATGGTAAAAAAAGAAAGAAAAGACAAAAACACTTCAGGCACAGAGCTGCTGTGTGTGCACTATGCAAATGGCTGCCTGAGCACTCACGGAACTTACTGAAGTGGCTTATGGTTTATCTGTGACAACCAAATGGTCCCATTCTAACGCAATTAGAAATACAAAGCTTAATTGTGCCTAATTAGCAATACATCTTAAGCCAGACAATAGCTGCTGTTGCCTTGGTGGTATCTGCTCATTCATAAAGACCAATGAGCCAATTTACCACAGGGCGTAACAAAATTCTTTTTTTTTTTAAAGTTATAGATAAATATTCTCTATTATCTGGTTTGTTTATTGTTTTAGGGCCCCACGACACACGAGGGTTCTATTATCTGGGCGCAGAGCCAAAACAGGGAACCGGAAGTTTGGCACAATATTATACGAATAACTGATACTGGTTATTGGTACAATTGTAAGAGACAATACATTTATTAATAAACAAGAGTTGATAGTTATGCTTTGAGAGCCTTCTAGGAAAGCTTAGAACAATATGTCTGCTGCAGGTTATATCTTGGTGCCTCCTACAGGAATGGTAAGGATATCAAATATCCTGCCTCCGCTCCAGTTCTTGTGGCTCTAGTATTTATCCTCTAAGATAATTGTGCGAGATGGGCGAGGTTATACAAAAAAAAAAAAAACAGCTCACGCCTCCACCCATTGACATCGTGTATATGTTAAACAAATGAAATGAACAAAATAAATGAGTATGATGTTTCATTGGAAAAGCTGAAGCAATTCTCACATCATGGTGAGCATTTCAGATTTTTTTGTTATTTCAATTTAATTCAACGTTTATTCAGTCAATGTACAATGAAAATCACCATGGTCATTGACAGTGTCACAATAATACACACCACAAAAGCAACGCCTACAACATCCACAACAGGAGCAACAGCAATGAAAATTAGCTTCAAAGATAATATAAATAAACGAGTCGTTTGTCTTTCTATGTTGTGTTTTTGTGTACTGTGTCGCCAAGAGAGGAAGGGACAACCAAAACAGTGTTTGTTTACGTTTGATTGGAGTGAATCATTCCTGGGGTTTTTTCAGCGGAAGTCACTGTCAGTGACACAGGTTTATCATTGAGCTTGAAACCACTTTTTTAGTGGCGCATGGCTCAGTTGGTAAGCCCGCTGTTCTGGGTCGTGGCCGGGCGAATCGGTGCCGTAGCAGGTCCTGGTTTCGATTCCCTCCTCCGAGGACCTCCTGTTTTTTTCCTTCTTATTACAACCTAGTGTACATATCTTTCAGTTAATGATGAGTTCATTTGTTTGGCATAATGTTCAATACAGCAGATCAAAGTTGACAAGGTGTGTTTTCAACTTTTGTCATGTAAACATGAAGTGATCTTGAAGTCTATGATATGGTCATTTTCAGGCAGTGTTAATAAAACGGTTAAATCTAACTTATCTAAAACTGCAGTACATTGAAAATTAAGAATTCAATCATTGATTATGCAGAGTTTGCTTAAACTACGTTAATTGTAACACAGTTTTTTTTTAGTGCTCAGGTTTTAGGCCTTTGTTTTCAGGCACCCGATAAATATTTATGTCAGATGGTCTTATCTTGTATTTGTACCCTAGAATTGAATTGTGCTTCAACCAGCTTGAAGTAAAGAGATAGTCATAAAATAAATATAAATAAAACTGTAGATTTGGGATAGGACTAATTAATTTTTTTATTTTAATATAGTTTGTTACTGCTCCATGCATATTGATATGCTGTGATGTAACCAATACCGAGTGTTAAGAAAAGGGAGGCAATCCAGTCAAGTGTGTTGACATTTATCTTTATATCCACAGCAACTGGACAGTGTGTACTCGGATGTGAAGGCCATGAATGAGTGCTGCCAAGACATGACCTCTAGACTCAAGGTCAGGATTTACAAACCATATTGTGTTCTGTTTGCTTAAATACATGTAAAGGGTGCTGTACAGGAATAGGATGAGAATAGAGCAAAACTTTGTTTTGGAGACGCGCTATGTAAATGTTTTGCATTGTTATTCATTATATTGTGAAAAAATATTAAAAGTGAAGGTGCATTTGACATATTGTCAGGTAAAGGAATAATTTAAAAATGGAAATTCTTTAGGATTTGCGTTATTCAAGTATCTCTTCAGGTTTTTTAACCATGAACAGATCCTCATTGTTATTGACATGCTGAAAAACAGCTGTTTTCTTTTAGAACATCGCCAAATAATAAAAATAAAGTGTACCATTCCATGGCACTTATCCAAATTGCGTGGTAAATTTAGTTTTGAATGTAAATGAAAGAAGAATAGCTTTGGTTGTTAACTAGCCTAGCAGTTTGAGTCGTCAGTTCTTCTCCACGTCTGTTTTTCTAGGAAACAAAGGCTCAAACCCAGCATCTCATGAGTCAGACAACATCATTACGCAATGAAAGGTAACTCTTTTCCTTCAAATTAATCCCCCAAAAAGTGTGCTTTTAAAAGATTCAGAGTAATTCATTTTAAAATATTTTCGAAGTCAATTTTTAGTTTTTATCAATTTTAGGAAGTCTTTAAATACACAATGAAATTTGATAATAACTTGTGGATTAAAACAGTTTCAGACAGCCACACACAGAAATGACATTTTATTCGAGACAGAGTTTGCCTTTCAGCAAGACCTCTTTAAAGCAAGTTGTAAGCATTTATATTTTTCTGTATTCCTATTTTGGTTGTTAAAATCTTTTAACTTTTGAATTGCAATTCATAAAGGCACAAGAGAAATTGTTACATTGCTGCTTTGACGCATATATTTTTATTAGTAAAAGAACCAAAACAAAACCAACATGATTTCAGTCAGAAGCTGCAGTTGAAGGAACAAGTTGCCAGTGCCTTCCTGGACAAGTTCCAGCTGAAACCAGAGGAGCTGAAAACTCTAAGAGGGACCAGAGACGGAAACTTACAAACTGTGTGTAGCATTTGTCTTTAAGTCTTGGCTTTGATGAGGACAAACTAGTTACATTTCTGTAGATATTAATAGTAAATAATTTACTTTTGTTCTTTTTGCAAGGATAAGTCTTAAAAATTATCCGTAGCCTTACATTGTTTGTGGTCCTTTTGTAGGCGTTTACACTTTTTGGTTCCTTCGTATATATAAGTTGATAATAAAGATCAAAGCATTTTTAAAGAATCATCTTTAAGAAATTATTATGTGTAATCCTTAAGTCCAAAGCTTTTCAAAAACTTTCACAAAACAGTTATCTGTTCTTATTTCAACGAAGGCTTTACAGGAGCTTAATCTAAGATTTTAAATTCTTCTCCTCTCTTTGAGAATGATCATGGAATAAAATTTTGACTCCACAGGATTTCTTCAAAGCTTTGACTCGAGTCAAACAAATTCACAGTGAGTGTAAATATCTTTTGAGGACAAACCATCAAACAGCTGGGTGAGTTTAGACTTTAGTATCCATTAAAATTTTGTCTTTATTTTTGGTTCATTTGTTTTTGGGGGAAGGGGGGTGCTTTTTTTTTTTGCTTTTTTTTTGGGGGGGGGGGTTAAATATTTATTTGGTTGGGTTTTTTTAGAGTTGGGGAGGGGGATGGATTAATTAATTAGATCATCAGCTAACCTCTTTGCTTTTTTTCCCCATTTTTCTAGAACCATTTGAAGGAACCAACACTGCGAGATCTGTGTATGATCATTTTGTCTTCATGAGAATTCTGAGAGTGTTCACCTCAAGTTTTAATATGCTCCAACAATTCAGAGATCCAAAGAAAATTTTAGAATATCCATTCTAATCCATTTTGTTAAATTAGTTTAGAGAGATGATTTTTATTTTTTAGTGTCAATCATTTCTATTCTATTTGTGGTTTGACCTGTTATCTCTTATAACTATTTCTGTTATCTTACTTTCCTCTGCCCATTATGACCCTTTGATGTTGGGGGGCCCTAAAATCACCTTCGTCTTCTTCATGTGCCATGTCTGTTGCAGATATCGGCAATTATGACCCTCCATTTCTCCTCTTTGTTTCAGCTAAGTCACCAATAAACAAACAAACTATGATAAAAGTTGTACTTGAATCAACCCTTTCTAAAGGTCTTTCATGGGGCCACCGTTGGTCATACTTAGCAAACTAAAAGTAGCTGAGGCACCAGGCCTTTTACACCCAGTTGTCTCATAGCTGGGTTGTAAAGCCAAAGGGGCGACATCATTGGTGTCTTAGCAAGAACAAAACTCCCATAGATTTGTTCACGAATAAACCAATGAAGACACTTACCCTGCCACTGTCCTTGGTGGGTCTACTTCTGTCTCTTGTCTTTTAGCAAGAGCTATCTTGCTTTTTCTAGCACTCTCTGGTTTGTTCTCTTTCACAAACACATATACACTGCTATTTTGTGTTCTGTTAGATAGTCTTGGCTCTTCCTGTTGTGCCTTTGTCTTTGTGTGTGTCTTTTGTTTGTAGGAGATATTTTTTTTCCCCCATGTAAATCATCTCTCTGTCACTTATCTGTGAGAGATGATATTGTTTTCCCCTGTAAATCATCTCTCTGTGAAAATGTCTCTGGTGGGGTCAAGATTCATCTGCTCTTTTAACTAATCTATCATCTTACTTTCCTCTTGGGCGCCTCTATGACCCTAGTGTGTCGTGGTGCCCTAAAACCACCAACAAACAAACAAACAAAAGTAGCTGACGCCTAACAAAATTTAATTTCAAACAATAGGTGAAACGCTGCTTCTGTTACAGGCATGACTTGAGAGAGTCAAATCAAATCATGCTACTTAACGTTACCATTTAGTCTTACTACATAGTAGGAATTTTGCTTACTGAGTATAGCAGTCTGATTTTTTATTCGTCTCTTCCAGCAGCGATTATGCTACCTTACAAAACCCTCAGACCCATCTCCTGTACCAATTGAAATGGTATTTTGCCTATTTTTTTTTTCATTTATACAGTCTAACACACACAAGATGACATCCTTTACTGCGACATCATTGTCAGTTGGAGAAAGAAAGTCATAATTTTTTAACATTAGTAATATATCCTGTAGAGAGTAATAAAAAAAAAAATGTCTTCATGAGATAACTTTAAAAATTGAGGTGTAATCAATTAGCTATCAAACTAGAACTATTTATAAATTAAAAAAAAACACTTTTCGGTAAGTGAAATCTTGTTGTAAAGCAAACACAGCATAAAAATATCCCTATTTTGGTTTTGGAAAAATGGCAGCTATATTTTATGTTAAGAGCCAATTTTCTACTTTATTCATGCTTACTATTAATCACTGTCATTACCTTGTATCATAGTTGCAGTTGAAACAGGATGATGTTAATTGCAGATCATAATGCCATTCTTATATTTTCATTGAAGTTCAAAACTTTTTGCAAGTCTCGTTTTTCTATCATGCTATCCATACTTGACAAATCTACAAATTATTCTGATCTTGACGTATTTTTGGTTATGACACAATAAATCATCGATAAACAAACAAACAAATATCTCAGATTTGTGTTTTGATTTTTTACATGTTTTGGTTTTGTTTTTTTCCCTTGATACTGATGCTATCCATCACTCAATGTATTGCTTTGATCTTTGTTTGATAGTGATTGTAAAAATAGTTGTATGAGTACGGTGTCTAGAAGACAAGACGACGCTGTAGAGAAAGGTAAATAATTTTAAAAAATGAAAAAAATAATTTATCTTTAAAAAATCGACCTCCGCGGCCGGGACTCGAACCATGGATCTCTGGATTGCTGGTCCAGTGTGCTAACCATTACACTACCGAGGCTGCCCGATCAATGAGACAATTTAAATTATTTAAACCTTTCTTTAGCATACAAGTGGTCGATGCCCACACAATTAAACGGAAATTACAACGAGAACATAGTTGCTCTTGTATATTGAAATACAGAAGTAATGGAGCAGACACCTTGAATCAAAGATTGTGAAAATAGTTGTATGAGTACAATGTCGAAAGGACAAGACGAAGCCATAGAGAAAGGTAAATAAATAAATATAATGAATTGATTCCTGGTGTCTGCTCCCCACCATTACTTCTGTTTCGCACCAACTTTGTACTCGTTGTTGTCATTTCTGTTTCATTGGTGGGTGTCCCTGGTTAACACTTCTATCTCTGTGTCTTCCCTTTTTTACATTGAAGCTGCCGTCTTACTTTTCCCCTTTTTTTTTTAGCATACTATTTTTGTTTTCTTGTCTGGTTTTCAGTGGTTATCCCCTATTTCATATCTTTTGGTACATAACTCACAAGGGTCAAGAGTCACATGTTAAATGGCGGGCGGTTGGCGGGTGTCCCTTGTGGGCACTTCTGTTTCTTATCCTTTCCACTGAAGCGATCTTACTTTTTCCCCTTTTCTGTGATGTCCTGAGATGATATTTTTTTGTCATTGTAATTGTAAATAATCTCTCGGTGGTGTCGTGCATGTGTTTAGGGAGATGATGTTTATTTTTTTTTTTCATTGTAAATCATCTCTCTTCTGCTTGTAGTTTGATCTGTTCCCTCTTTGAACTTATTCTATCATCTTAATTTGCCCTAGGCTTCTCCATGACCCTCGTGTGTCGTGGGGCCCTAAAACCTCCAGTAACCAACCAATAGTGTAAATCTCTTTGCTGGTGGTTTGATCTGTTCCCTCTTTGAAGTAATTCTATTATCTTCCTTTCCTCTGGGCTCCTCTTTTGTCGTGGGGCCCTAAAACCTCCAATTAACAAACAAATTACTTTCCTCTGGGCTCCTCTATGACCTTCGTGTGTCGTGGGGCCCTACTAAAACCTCCAAATAACAAACAAATTACTTTCCTCTGGGCTCCTCTATGACCTTCGTGTGTTGCGGGGCCCTAAAACCTCCAATTAACGGACAACCGGTTTAGGAGAATTTGAGGCCAAGATTTTTGCATATTGAAACTATCAGACCTGTCTTAAGAAAAGAACGTTCAGCCATTCTACAAGTACAAGTAAGGCATTTGCATGTCGTGTCCAGAGTGGGGCTCAAAGCCGCGGCACGCCATGGCACCTTCCTGACAAATATAAAGATGTTCTTCGTCCGTGCGTGCGTGCGTGTATGTGTGTGTGTGTGTGTGTGTGTGTGTGTGTGTGCGTGCGTGCGTGTGTGTGTGTGTATGTGTGTGTGAAGCAAGAGAAACAGATAATCGGGGGGAGGAGAGAGAGAAAGAGAGATATTATAAGGTATCTGTACTATTGAGAAGTCCCATGTACCCCACCCTTCTCCACCGCGTTATAAAATTATTTTTAGGATTTATGGTTGCTGTTTTTAAAAGGTTGTATTTTTATGTGTAGTAATAAATTGAATCATAAGTACATGAACTGTTTTGTATGGGTTTTAGAATATCTATTCCTTGTAACCGACGGCTAACTGAGTTCTGCTATGTCGTCTGCTTGGTTGTTCATTTGTTTTTGTGCATGCGGTTTGTTGGTGGAGAGAGAGAGAGAGAGAGAGAGAGAGAGAGAGAGAGAGAGAGATAGATAGATAGATAGATAGAGAGAGAGAGAGAG
>JBCIKM010092588.1:0-14580 GCA_039654465.1 Melibe viridis | reverse complement strand
GGGAGAAGGGGGAGGGGGGGAAGAAGCAAAAAAGAAAAGCAATACTTAATTTAAGTTTAATATAATTTTAACTATCTAGATTTTCTTCACAAAATATTCAAGATGATCTTTGAAGACATCTAAAAAGTTAATATATAACTTGAGATGAATATCATAGTTAATACTAAATGATAGGTCTTGTGGGATTCCTTGAAAAGAAATACTGTCAGGGGCTATTATAAAAGGACAAATTAGTTGCTGCAAAAAAAAAAACAACCAAAAAACAAACCAACCAAAAAAGTCCTTCAATTGTTGTCACTGAAAATTAGTATTTCTTTTGTAAACTTTTGATTTCCATGGCATCAAAAAGTCTTAGTTCCTTTTGCTTTATTTTACAAATGTATGTTACAACTATTATGAATCAAATGTTCTTGATCTTTTGTCAACAACATCCTTTTAGAGGTTAGTGATTGGACCCTTAGAAAACTCCTCATGTCAATACGCATCCTCTTGCTCGGCTAGAAATGGAGATCAAAATAAAAGCTCAGTAAATGGATGAGATTTTTCTGGGCTCAACACACTAAAAGGCAAACAACAGACATAAACATACATAAAGATTTAAAGACTTACAGCAGACAGACAGACTGGCGCACACAATGATTAACACACATAGATGAACAAATAGACTTACGGACGGACTGAGACATGAATGAATAGAAAACAACTCGTCTTTCACTTTGAACTCAACTTCACACAAAAACATGTGGTGCAAGAAATAATTTTCATCTATTTTCAGACTAATGAAACTTTCTTGACTGTAGAAAGGCAAGATGTAAATGGCAAGTGGATTGTTGAGTACACAGACGCAGCCTGGGAAACTCAGTAAGTTATCCACAATTTTTTTGGTCAAATAATCGTCAGACATTATTTGATGTGAGGAGAATTAAAATTGCTTGCTTCTCAAATATAAGCTGACGGTGAACAGGACATCTTTTGTTTTCAGTTTTAGAATTCTGTGCATGCATTTTTAATTATATGAATTTGGGAATGATTTAGGCTACTGGAGATTCAATGTCTTTTTTGATTTTCATCACCCAAAATGTAAAACACTGATAAAAACATTTTTTGCAAGGCTTATATTTTGTATATAAGATGTAAATTGAAGTTGGAAACCTAAAACTTTTATGCTTGTTCTGAATACTCCTAAGTATCGTATAACATTGATAAGAAAACATATTTTTAAATGTTTAATTAATAATATTCCTACTGTTTCATCACAGATTTAGATGGATCTCAACAAATATACTGCTTGGAGAGAGTCATGCAGATATCTCGTGGGAAATTCCTCTGAACCAAAAAGCGGGAATGTACCGTATTCGTCATTTTGGAACAGCCAAGTCTCTTTTTGGTGGCACACTGTCTGATTTTGTTGGCCGGAGCAGGACTTTTGCAGTGGCAAATAGTTAGGGAGTTTTAACCAAACATCAGTTTTTGACAATTATAAGTGCAAATGTAAATTTAGGCAAGATATGAGAGTTGCGTAGTTTGATGCAGTTTACACTTAAAAAACTATACAGAAGTTTATATGTATGTATGTATATATATATATATATATATATATATATATATATAACAAATTTGGTCTAAATCGGTCTTTAATTTTATGCAAGAATTTAATTAATTCTCATCATTTGCAAAAGTTTGTTCATGGTTATTGTTCCAAATCTCTTGGAAAGTTAGAATTGTAATACAAAGAAAGTTAGTGTTCTTGAGAAATGAAGAGAGACCTTAAAACAATTTACAACTTTTTGTTTCCAAAGAAATTCTTATCACCACAGATCTTTTAATTGTAGAGATTATGACAGAGGTTTTAATTGGCACTTTTGAATTTTCAAGTGCTTTGGACTTTGAATTTCCTGATACGGGGTGGAGTCTCTCAAACATGATGAACAAAGTATCTGAGTCATTATCTTTGTTGGACTTCTCTCCTCATTGCTATTCATTCAATCTTTTATCTAAATCCTAACCAACTTAGATTAGATTGAGCAAAATTGCTAGCGCACAAAACATCCTTCATTGTTCTGAGTTTGTAAAAGCAACTGCATGGCATGTAAAATTAGGGTCAAACTGGAGGGAATTTGGTTTGGCTTTGTTTGTTAATTGGTGGTTTTCGGGCCTCTCTGCCGTTCGTGGTTTGATCTGTTCCCTCTTTGAACTAATTCTATCATCTTACTTTCCTCTGGGCTCCTCTATGACCCTCGTGTGTCGTGGGGCCCTAAAACCTCCAATAAACAAACAAAGCAAGAAAGTGCACAGTTTAATTGTAAAGACAAAATTTTATTTCATCAATAAAATAAAACATCTTTTGTAAAGCGTAACAGTACTAGGTATATGCACGATGATTGATTTGGACTGTAAAATCATTCTGTGTGATTACAACTAAATCTTTTCACACAATAATACATCAATAAAGCTTTTCCAGTCAGAGACAGTAGTAAGAGTAAAAATATATCAACATTTTCAATATAAAATTAGTCACACGCCCATCTGGTGCCAAATGTAAAAGAGGAAAATGTCGGTGCTACAGATATGATCAACTGCCTTGTAAAGGTCAATTTAAACAAAATTAATTCGCAAAATCCATAGGTTTATTAATATACTCTTAGTAGTGTTTACCCCATACATGAGTATTGATGAAGAGCAAAATGATAAGATTCACTGGCTTATGAGTGATAATATTTACCTCTTAACAACAGATCCACTGGTTGCTGTGGTATGTTTATTAATATGTTTATATTGTGAGCCTTGTGGTGGAATAATTCAGTATTTTATTCATTCAATACAGACAGGAAAAAGAAACTATGAAATTTCAAGACACAACTGGAAGGATTGTTGATACAGACAGCCCGTCAATAAAATTATTTCGCCTTGGTTTCCTGTCTTATTTCAAGATAACACACATTTAATTTTTTTTTTTTTTTATACAAAATGTTTAGAAGATAAAACATCTGGTAAGCTGTTTGGTTAAAGTTTTCAAGGCACTTAGTGTCTTACTCCAAAATGTAAAAAATATATCTTCTTTGGTTTGTATATTTCAAATATTCAGAGAAGAAACAAACTCTTTTTTTTAAGGCATCTAGAAACACGAGGTAGATGTCTATATCAATATTTATATTCTTTGTTTTTTGTACATTTATTGATGTGGCAGCAAGGTACAGTCTGATAAAGATGGTGCTATATTTGTCTTTTTATTGGAGGTTTTAGGGCCCCACAATACAATGAGGGTCATAGAAGAACCCAGAGGAAAGTAAGATGATAGAATACGTTCAAAGAAGGAACAGATCAAACCACAAAACAGCAGAGAGATGATTTACATAATAGAATAAATATCGTTTCTCAAAACACATGTCAACACCACTGAGAGATTTAATACAGGACGCACAAGAAAAGGGGAAAAAGATGATAGCTTCAGTGTAAAAGCAAAGAAATAGAAGTAGAAGTGCCCCCAAGGGACACCTACAAAATATGGTGCCTTTTGCAAGTTATGCCCTACAATAAAGCTAGTACAATATTTCTAGGTTCTGGGGGAAAAAATTGCAGATTATACAGAGCATTGAATTAAATCGTCTGATCTATAAAAGTACATTTTTTATTTTTTTATTTTAGTTATTTATTTGGTTTTCTCCTGAGTGGTAAAAAAATAGTTAAAAATGAATAATAATAATAATATTTTTGCACTTAATACATCTAAGGCGAATATAAGAATGCTGTGCTAGTAAATGACAAAGAAGTGAACATCATTAACCCCAACAAACAAAGGCAAGGAAGACAAAAGATCTACTGCTCTCATGCACAGATGCACATACACACAAACACATACATGCACATACACACGCACGCACACACACACAAATAAAAAACTGAAACAAAACCACAAGATAAAAAAACAGCCAATCTCTCAACACCATTTGAAAGAATAAATTCCTCTCTTCTTGTAATAGGTACAGATTGCTTTTGACATGACTTAATCATTCACCTGTACTCCATTGCAATATCACAAATGGCATCATTTACTCTGGCAATGTCCATATGTTATCTTTTAGCAACCTCCACCCCATCAATCTGTTCCAGTATAGAAAAATTAAAAAAGGAGCAAACTCTCTTATTTATGTATGCTTTTCCTGCCCATATTCTGTACTTTTAAAGTTTTATAATTGGAATTACAAAACTTCTGATAAAAAAACATTTATTTCTGGTGTTTAGTTTAATTCATTTTTCCATTGTGGCTATCATAATACGTACTGACCCAAAAATTGAGAACCCCTTGAAGAGCTCTCATTTTGACCAAATTTTGGTTGGTTATTTAAAAACTGTAGATAATTTGATCACTCAATTTCAAAATCATAGGCTGCCTTGTATTTAAGCTTTGCTATTTTTACTGACTTTACTTTAATACCAATCACACATTTCTTCATTTCTCCTCTCAAAATAAACTGAACAATAACCAAGGGAAAGGTGACCATTTTTAGCATGTCTTCATGTTTGAGTTCTCAAAGATGATGTAAATTTTGATGAGTATACCTTTTATTGTTTGGAAACATTTTTTTTCCTTCACTAATGTAATTGTCAATCAGTTATAATGTTTTCTGTTTTCATAGTGGACACAAAATTTTACTCTGTTTTTTTTTTTTTTAAGAGGTTATACTTCCTATAATAATGGGCTGATAAAGTACAAACAAAATTGCCTGCTCCTGAAGTTCCATTTCATTGTCACAGTTTTGATATTAGTGCAATATTTTTCCTGTAAATGAAGCTTCCTAAGGTTCTCATTTTTTGGTCAATAGAGGGGAGAGACCTTTCATTGGACAAAAAAAAAGGAAGATAAGATTTGCTTGGGTCATTTGTGTATCTAACTTTTCTAGGATTTTTTTTAGACTGACTAGTCCCAGGAGTTTCATGCTGCTTGCTGATCATAAAAACTCCAAAACTCATCATCTCGTTCAAATGCCTTTGGTAGCTCCACAAGTTCCTTCTCTGGAGGAGGTGGGGTGAGGGGAGGAGTTACAAAGACAACTTCTGGTTCATCCTCGGTTGGTGATTCTTTGGGTTTCTGTTTTGGCTTTTGCACTGTTTTGGGTTTGGGCTTTGCTGGAGGTTTTGCAGCAGGGATGACTGGAGGCCGCTTTGCGCCTCTATCCCAATTAGCAGACACTTTGGGCAGATTTTCAAAATAGCTCTTCCATTTGCTTTGCATCCTTTTCCTCAAAACATCTTGCTCCACCCATATACCTACAAGCAGTAAGGAAGATGAGGTATACAAATTGCTTCATATGTGTGTCACTTTTAGTCCAACAACTTTTTTCTTCCCCCATACTACAGTCTTTGAAAAACAAAATTAAAGCATACAGAAATTGTGGAATAAACTAATTATTGTTAATAAAAATAATATAAAGCCAATCAACATGACATAAAAGGTAACTCTTACAAGAAATGCAACAGAATCATTCAAGATAACAAGACAAAAAAAACAAACAAGAAGAGCGAGACGGGACCAGTTTCTTATAAAGGATGAATAGTATTGTGAAGATCAGTAGGAAATAAATGCAGTCTGGGAAAGCAGATCATGGTTTCTTGCCACCTAATGGATATGCCTCATTCCAGGCTTTCTTCATTCGTTCTCTCAGTACATTATGCTCTGACCATGTGCCTAGGAAAAAAAAAAAGAATTTAATTAGAAATCTTTGAAAATAAACAGCATACTATATAACTCTTTCACATCAAAACACCTTGTGTCTTATATCATTGAATTAGTTTCATGACTTCAAATTCTCAGTTATTAACTTTTTAGAGTGGCAAGTTCCATTGTGGGAATTAGTAAAGGTGCTATGAATTAAAAAATTCAAAACAAAATTTTGAAAATGTAGCAAAATAATATTGTTAGAAAGATAAAATCATACCCAAGACAAAAAGTTCATCTGAGTGCAAAATTACTTGTTGCACATTTATCCTAATTTTGACACAAAAATCTTCAGAATAAAAAGAGGTCTGTTGTTTGTGAAATGAGGGGAAGGGGGATGGGGGCAGGTCTGGGGGCATATTAAAGTAATGTTCACATCTATGTTCAAATTGTACGTCATGATTATCCTGTGAAAAAGCATTGCTCTCAATATATCTTTTTCAAGCTACCTTGCAAGCTGTGTAAGTCCAAGCTACATTGTGATCTTCTTTTGTTCAAGGGAAACTCCCCAACATCACAGTGATGTATGATGATAAAGTTTTGCACAGTAGAAATCATGAATTGTGCGCACTGTGGATGGCTGTTTTATTGCATGCTTTACATTCTCATGCAGTGTATCACTATTGAAATAGTATAAGCCCAAACTGTGTAACAATAAAAGCGCACTTCTAAGCGAGTAAGTCATTGTCATATATGAGAGAGCTAAACAATTAAGTCTGATTAAGCATGATTGGGATGAAATTGAGCATTTGAAATAACAGTTATTTTTAAAGTTGGGTTTCTTTTTATGTATTTATAATAACAAAGGGATGGTGGCAAAATTAGCTTTAAAATTGTTGTGATATATATATATATATATACATATATATATATATGATGAAACAAACTCTCTAGAAAAAATACAAAGTTATGTCAAGGTACAAAAGTAGTTGTCTGTGAAAACTGAAATTGACAGATGTATATTTTTAGATGAAAAGCTAAAATTCAAGAGCAAGTGAGAGAAATTGCAAATTACATGCTTTTTACATCTTTCTTTTAGTCACAGTTTTATTAAGAAATTGAATTAAAACTCTGCATTTGTCTGAAAGTTCATGGGCTGCATTAAAATTTTAAATTTTTTTTAAAACACAGCCTTTAGAAATATTGAAAAAATTGCATGCACTGATCTATTGAAGAACTAAAGGAGTAAAGAAAAAAAATAAATAGCTGAAAAGGGTAACCAGTTATTTCTTCTTGAATCCAAAGAAAATGTATGATAAAACAACCATAAAAGTACATCTAAAATTATTAAAAACAGAAACAAAAAGGGTAATTACAGGGAATTATCATCTACAAGATTAATTTTTTATTACATTGTTCAATAAATTTCCGCAATGTTCTCAATTTACAAAAACTACTCACGGATTAGACTCTTTTGTAACTTTCAACTTAATATCCTTGTGAGTTGACAGAGTGGTTTCAACAATCCTGAAGAGAACAAAACGCATCCTGCAACTCCATAAGTCACCATGTCATACACTCACAGCGATTCTCGATAAATGTTAATGAATTAAAAATGGTGTCTTTTCACTGGCATTTTAAGTTTAAAGAACAGGAAAAGGCACATGGTGCCCTATCAGGCCAGTATGGATGATGACTATCAATAGTTTCCTTGTTCTTGGAGGCCAGAAACTGCTGAATAGATTATGCCAAAAGAAAGTGAACACAGATTTTGGCATTGCAAAAAAATGCAAAAAGAGTGCTCAGGCTCATTCGGCACAGACTGTGCATCAATTTTTGACCCAAAAGAAGATTAAACCTCTTACTTATCCTCAATTCTTTCCCAATATGGCATCATGGGCCTTTTTCCTAGACTTCAAATTTGAAACTCGAAGTAAAAAGACTCTCTTCAGGATAATTGAAATCGGTCTATCAACTCACAAGGGAACTAATTTTATGGCTCCAATGAAAAAAATTTATTTAGTGAGTAGTTTGTGTGAAATGAGAACAGTCCAGAAACTTATTGAACACACTAATATTAGTGTTTTAAAGTCTTTTTATTTAAATACTCATAATTTTCAAATGACCTTAAATAAATTTTGCAGTCAGTTCTGGAAATTTAGGTTTATCATTTATCCATTTCCATATTTTTTTCACTTCAAAGTTAGTAACAGGCAACAGGCCTCTGAAGAAACACTGCGCAGAATCATAATTTGTGAAATCAAATCTCTGAGAATCATTGATAAAACTGTCTGTAAAATGATGTAGATCCTATTTGCTTTATGTATTACAGAAAGCATACTTTTGTAATGAGCATTCTACTTATTATCAACCACCAGATGTTCTTTGAAGACCAGCTTGAAAGCAACAGACAAATAAAAAAAGTCTATTGCCAAAGTAAATAATGCTTATTGAAAATTAAAGCAAGAAGCTACAATGTTGAGTCCAAGGGACATTATCTTGATGGTTTTAAATGATAAATGTTATCTGAAGAACAAATAATGATAAAACTAATCTGAGAAGAATTTAGAACATAAAATGTAAAAATAATTTTTAAAATATTTGTATGATTACTGATGCATGAAATTGCTTTTTGTCTTTGAAATGAAATCTTGAAAAAAAAAAATGATTAGGACCAATGAGAAATTTGAAAATGTTGATGTACTTACTGAGTTCATCTCTTTGGTATCTAAACTCATCCGTTGCAGGTACACGTCTTTGGTGAATCTCATCATTAAATTCATCCTTGGTACGACTTATCAAATGTCCCAAACTTACTCCTGGGCACACATTGTATCTTGTTGTATGTCCTAAACTCTCATAATTGTTGTTAAAGTTCACTGGAAGGCTTTCAATATTCTGCTTTTTTGAAGGTCTTGTTGGTCCCATTTTTGATTTTTGTTTTTCCATAGCTAAAGATACGATATTTTGGTCGAAGAGCAAAGCATCACAAACACGACTACCAAATTGATGTCGAATATTTGGAGGTAAGTCTATCACACTCTTTTTATTACTCTTCTTAGAGGAATTTGCTTTTTGTTCCGTTAGTTCATATGGTAGATGTCTTCCAGGGCCCCAAGATATATTTTGTGTCTTTTCAACAACATTTTTATTTCCACATTCTTCTCTAGCAGAGGGTGTGTTAAAATCCATCCTAGAGGACAAAATATCTCCAATTAAGCTGTAATTATGAACCTGAGGCTTTTTTTGGTACTTATCTCTATTGTAGCTCCCTTGATGTGATAAACCAACTATGTTTATATCTTTAGCATGCTCAATGTCTTCTTTTGAGAGCCAAGAAGGACGTTGCGAATGTAAATTTCCCTGGCTTGATGATGGCCGTTGGCCAGAGTTTCTGAAAGCTAAAGATTTTTCAGACTTTTCCTTCAGCTGCTTGTCTGCAGCTGAAAATGCACATCTTTTGTCTGCAAGCTCTCTTCTTGATGTCTCAAGAGATTCTCTCCCTGTAAGTTCAAGAAAAAGAAAAAAATTGAGATGATGAAGACAGAAAATCAGAACTTTTATTTTGATAGTTGATGGTGTAGTTTATAATTTAAAAAAAAGTTTAACAATGCTATACAATCATAACTTCCAAAAAGCATAATTCTCATTTACAAAAACTAAAACTACATGCATGTTTTCATTTAATTCTGAGAGAGAATGTCTTCAAAAGCCACACTAATACATTTCAAGGTCTTTGATAACTCATCGCTATACAATAAATGTGAACTACCATAACAACTTAGTCAATAGAAAATTGTCTGTACTTATTAGAAAGCGAGTGATAATCATTTTGTTAGTGTCAAGAGATAAGTCATGCTTGGATATACAAAAAGGTATTAGATCATTTACAGTTGATGCCAATTCAGACAATTAGAATAGAAGGAAAAGAAACAAACCTGGTAGTTTGTCTTTTAGATGTGGAGGTAGTGGATATCTATTTGGAATCTCCTTGACGAAACCCTCTGGGATGTATCTGCCTTCAATATCTTTTAAACCATCTCTATCCACATTTTCAAGAGCTGTGCCAAACAGAGAATGTTTGGGCATTGCCTGAGTTGGCTTTGACCTCATAGAACCCCATGATATTTTCTCAGCTGCTCCAGTTTGTATAGTCTCAGTAGCTGCTGCTGCCATTTCATTAAATGTTGATAAATCTTCTCACATTCAAGGATAGTACCTCTCCCAGACTGCCTGTTAAATGTCTAAAAGTAAACCACAACAGAGAAATAAATAGCATTGAATAGAGATTGTTTCCAAATGAGCAATGATTAATTTTTCCCTTTGGAGAAAGGTAAGCACTATTCAAGTGTTACTTTACAACCTTTGAGCATATAGGCATTTTCATTCTGATAGCTAGGGATAGGTACGCCAAATTTATAATGCAAACAGAGAGGAAAATGGCTTTGGAAAGTTTTGATTTGTGAAAAGATTTGAGGAAAAATTTAAGCATTCTACATTTTTCGACAGCGTGAAACTTTCAATGCATTCAATGCTGCATCAGATACAAAATTTGATCTTTGAGGCACAATAAAAAACATCAGGGTTAAAAAAATATAGGAAATAAATTCTTCAAAACTTTGACTTTCTCCACAATTCTGTTGGATAATTAGGCAAAATTACCCATCCCAGAATCTCCCTATGTCCAAAGATTCAGATTGTTGATGCTTTAATGCCACAGAAAACCGAAAGAAAAATTCAAAGCAATTAAAAAAGCCAGGTCACTGAAAAAAACAAAAGATCAGAGTGAGAGGGCCAACGTACTGGTTTACAGGCATCTTTGCTCTGAGTGCAATGGCCCAAAAATTAGCTCTTATGTGCTCAAAGAGTTGAACACTTATGTGCCAGGATAATAAGTTTAAAATATTATATTCTTATTTTTTTCCCCCTGCTGTAACAGTTATCTATATTATATTTGGATAAGCTTTTATTAATCTATAATAGAATATTTTATAATAAGCCATTTGATAATGAAAGCAATTGATTAAAATAAGATATTTCAATTTCAGAATTTGTGGTCAGGAAATTACTTGCCGTCATATAAATTCTTGCTTTTAAACTTTAGTTTGATTTTAAAATCTTCATTTCTTGTGAAGTAAAAACCAATATTGCATAATAAATTCCTTTTTTTCGGAATATGAGCAGATGACAGAAATATTTTCATAGTGTGAGAAAATAAAATATTTATGTTTTGTATTGTATTTCTAACTCTTTCCATGCCAAGGGTTTTTCCCAGTTGCAATGTTGGTTTTTCGAGTGCAGTTAGACCTCAAAGGTGTCCTATGAAAAATGTACCTTACATTCAGTGTTATGAGAAAAAGTGTATCATATTACATAGCATTTTAAAGAGGAAGAAATTAGGTATTTTTAAAGTGTGAATGATATGTTAAAAAAAAAATGCTCTATTTTTCACCAACATGTATCAAACATACCAATAGATTTTCAATATCCATACAGCAACATACTCTCAGCCTTGTAAATCCATTCAAAATTTATTTATGAACACACATACCAAATTCTATGAAGAAATAACAATTTGGAACAAAATAATGATCAATTATGTGAGGTAGGGTTGGTGACGGAACTTTGATAAAAATGAGGAAATGGGGGCAGATGATGCAAAAGCTGAATCTGCACAGCTTGAAGCACCAGAACTGCTTAAACTTGCTTTAACATCAAAATAATTATCAATTTGATTAGAAACCCAATCATAGGGTTAAATTTGATAAATAATATCTATTTGTGCATTGCAAACTAGGCGCAACTGAATCGTTGGCAGCCATTTTGAGCATGATCATGACTATGGATAAGCACTACGTAAATGCTATATATTTTTATTTGGACTGGAAACCGGATGAATCTCAGCTTATTTTTCTCATTAAAACCACCAATGTTTTGCTATCAGGCGTAGGATGCTTTCAAAACAAAGCCAAGACACTCTTCTTTGTGAAAGTACAAAAGTTACATTTATTTAGTTTCTCTGAAAACTGTGATCTTTGATAAAATGGAACAAACCTGGATGGCGCAGTGTGCGTCAATTAGTGTACAACTGATATCACGAAGGTGCAGTTCGCGTCACTTGATTTAACTCTTTAATGGGTATTGGACGGTGCCACTGTCCGATAGATTTTCCTGTAACCGTGATTGGACGGTGGGAGTGTCCGATGGCGTTGATCATTTGTCATAGAAATAAGACCCGTCGGCGTTAAAAATAGATTGATTACAAAGGTCATATGCAATTTTTTTCGTCACCGACTTGTATTCGAATCAAAACCAAAACATTTTCAGCTTTTGTGCGTTTTTGTTAGAGGTTTTTTTTTTTAACAATTTCAAAGCTTTTGTGTGAGTCTTGATTTCCTGAGATACAAGAAGGCTTGAAAATTTGATTTGTTAGAGCGATTGTGGACAATAAACAGTAAATGCTGGTTCGAGTGTGTTTCTAACTTCAATCAAATGACCGTAAAGTGTTTTCTGATACTAAATTCAATACTTACAGTGAATAGTGAGTAGTATTCTTGAGAAATATTTGTTTTAATTTTTTCCATTTTCTATCTAATTCTCAACAAAATAATTTTTGACCCATACATTTCATCTAAAGTATATCTCATTCATCTTTTAGACGATTTCATTCCCTTTTAAATGGTATGCAACATAATAGACGTCATAGGCATAGACAAGTCGTAAAAACAATTATCTTGAAGGTACTCTCACTTTGCTGAGCAGCCGAAAAAAAAATTCCCTGAAAATCAGAAAAAAATTCCCCCCGTTAAAGAGTTAATAAAGTGAAAGACTTCTAGTTTGTATGCTTAACCTTTGCCAGTTGCAATTTAATTGAAAGATTTGGATCAAACTTCTTTTTTATTCATTGAGGGTTAGTTAGGGGTAAAAATTCTAAAGTTTAAAAGCATTCAATTTAAGCCTTCTGCTATTTAATGATATACCAAAAATTTTTTCTTCTTATACAACTATGTGCTACTGGACCCTAAAGCCACCTATAAACAAACAATGCAATCTCTCTTCTTAACCTCTTTGAAATGCATCCATATAAGCACACACAAACTATTATCATTATTTTTTTTAACTACTACTACTACTACTACTACTACGACTACTACTACTACTACCACTACTACTGTTACAACAACAACAACTACTACTACTACCTACTACTACTACTGCTACTACTACTACTACTTCTACTTCTTGTTTCATTTAACAGCTTTATAGGGTTATCTTGATACTGTCATGGGAAAGGAAAAATGATGCCTACTTATAGAGCATTTTACAACAACAAAACTCCCCCAAAACAAAAAAAAACAGCAAACAAAAAACCCCCAAAAAACAACAATATGAATCTTACCAAACTAATCAATCATCATTAAAAAAAACAATTCACTCAAGAGATAAAAGTGCTCTTTGAATGTTGTTGTTTTTTTCTTCTTCTTTTGATTTGAAATAGTAACTTCTCACTTTGAGAGAGGGAGAGAGAAAGCAAAGACGAGACGAGTCGTGAGTGGGTTGCTAGGTAAATCTTTTTTTCCAGAGACAAAGAAAGTCCAAACATTGATTGTCGTGACTGTTTATTCATTTACAGTGTCCTTTGAACTTCGTTCTAATTCACTCAATATCAAATTCATGCACGTGTTTGCTACTGCTGTTATTGCTGTTGCTGCTGCTCCTCCTCTTCCTCTTTTCCCTCTTTTTCCTTCATATCCCCCTCCCCTCCTCCTCTTCTCCTTCATCACCCCTTGAATACTTTCTCTTTTCCTGATCTCCTTTTTCTTTATGACTTTTATCTTCATTACATGGTAAGAACCTTTATAGGACTTCTTTCGATTTGTTTTCGTGCAATCCAACCAACAAACCCACCAATAAAGTAAGAAAAGAAAAATAATTATTATGAAACAAACAAAATAAAACAACAACAAAGCAACAGCCCTAATCACTAGAAAAAGAAAAAAAAAGAAGAGAAAAAAAAGACAGAGATGAGAAGGAATTACGCATTTTAATAGGTCAGGATGCTTTATTACAAACATCAAAAAATCACTGGCAGGCACAGGAACATATGTTGATTCGTTAAACGTGCTAATAATGAAAAGAGCATTCTAGGAATGAATTACTCTGATGGAACAGGAGAGGGATGAAAATAATAATGTTATAATAGAAAGGGAAACACAAAGAGAATTAACCAACATCAAACTACAAACCAACATACAAACACACGCAAGCACACACATACACACTCAAACACAAAAAAAAAACACACTTACACACACACATAAACACCCACAAAAAGACACACACACACACACACACACAAATACACACGCACACACACACTACAAAATTATACCTACATACACATAAATACTCACAGATACAGACGCTCTCACAAACACGCATGTGCGTGCGCACACACACGCACACACACACACACACATACACAAACAACAATCAACCAAACACATACACAGTCACTTAACACGACATCCCTAAAAGATAAGCGAAAGTCAGATAGATAGGCAGTGGGGGTGGGGCCGAGAAAAAGGGAGAGGGATAGAGAGAAAGAGAGAGAGAGACAGACAGACAGAAAGAGAGAGAGAGAAAGCAAATTATGATGAACTTTTTGCGTGACACATGTAAAACTGATAGTTATTAAGGGGAAATCTGCGATCTTCAAAACAAAGCAGTACATGTCATAAACATCGTGCATGGAGGAGGAAAAGATAAAATTATCTAACAAAGAAAAAAAAAAGATAAGAGGAAAAACGACAAAAGAAAATTAAAATTGGAAAAAAATGAAAACACAACCAAACAAAGGAAAAAAAAAAAAAAACAAAAAAAAAAAACAAAAAAAAAAAAAAAAAAAAAAAAAAAAACCAAAA
>JBCIKM010092366.1:0-12590 GCA_039654465.1 Melibe viridis | reverse complement strand
GTGGTTAGGAAGTTTTGAAGGGGACAAAGAACCCCCCCCCCCCCCCCCCCCACACCGCTTAGAGGTGTAAAATTATATTTGAACAGCCCCTAAAACATACATAGCATGTTTAGAGTGTGCAGGCAATTTATACCTTTAATTGCTCGTAATGTAGCAACCTAAAATGTAATTTTAGAAATGAAGCCGTTTTCACATGTAATCATTGAGTGGCACTTATCAAGGTACAGAAGAATAATAAATTGATAAAAAAAATTAAAAGTATAATTCATCACAAGTAGTTGCTCATCAATAGCATTTTAAAAAGAGTAGGTGGATGTTGAATTTTTTGTATCACATATAATTAAGATATTCCAATACATATGTCACTGATCTTTGAATAAAAACCTTTTTTTTCTTATATTCAAATAAGTCTATAAACATTTTGAATTCATGTATTTTCTCTGGTTATGTAACCACAATTTTATTCTGATATTTGTGTTTTCAGGAAATCATCTCACCTCAAGGATTACAGGATGCACAGACGGCATCCTACGAACAGGGCCTGGTGATTATAATTCTTTTCTGTATTTTTATACATGTTTCTCGTTAAAAAATAAACTTTGTATAAATCAGCCCACAACAACTGAAATATTAGTAATCTACTGGCTTTGATAGCTTTGGATTCCTTCAACTAAATGTGCTATGTATAATTGGTTCATTGTTGCTAATTTTTGGTTGTTTATAAATTTTTCATAATAACAATAAAGAAATGTTTGCAAACGTCTCTCTTTACAATCTTTTGACTATATTTTGTAAAACTTTCAAACTCATTTTTCAAATGAGAAAATTCTCTGTTTTTTTTTTATTGAGTCGGTTAAATACATTCTTTATTTTAAACAACATGGTACAAAGTTTTTAAGTAAGATGACATCACAGGTCAACTTGGGGATCCAAAAAGTGATATTCAGAGATGTAAGTACACAAATATGGTGTGTCATTTTAATTGCTTTAGTACCTGTAATTTTAACAGGGATTTAGCCCTTTTTAAGTGTGCAACATAAAAACACAAAAAAAACCAAACATAGATCCACAAGATGAACCCTACAAACAAGACAATCACACAGATAGTTAAAGCAGAAGAGTCAATATTTCCACTAATGTCTCATTTTGTCTCCATGCTATGATATTTGCTTCTCTTCTAGGTTATGCCCTTCTAAACTTTATTAACAGTGTACAGTGTGTTCCAAGGACATTAAAAAAGTCTTCATCCTGACCATGAAGAAATGTATAGCTTTCAGGGAGTAATTTTCAACTTACAACACTGGAAGCAGAATTTTGGAAATGAGCATCAAGGGCTTGTTTTTTTTTTTGAGTGCTTTAAGTGAAACTAATTGGTAAAAAAGACTGCTGTCCTCTTAAAGTGAAAAAAAGTCACAAATGAGTTTAGTTGAATATCTCTCTCAGCAAAAATCTGTTAATCTACAAGGAAAATTACCTTTGGAGATTTTGAGAAGTCTGCTCTTTACAATGACAAAAGAGATTTTTTTTTTTTAAAGCAGATTTCATGTCTGTTACTGCATGTTTTCTTTGTGACCAGAGTGGTGACTTCTTGAAAGGCCCTCATATGTAGCATGTTACAGCACTTTAAATGATAAAAATATAAGATTTAACAAATTGAAATTAAAGGAGAATTAGGTAGTCGAACCTCTGGACAGCTGCAAAACGACAACCCCTAAATTTGACCACTTGTCTCAAATTCTTTTTTGAATATATTATTAGTAATAAAACCTGCCAAATAGTGACATACATTTGAGTAGTCTTTTAAACGACATTGCTAAAGTGTTAATGATTGGAGGCTGAAACTGACGTTTGGTACAAATATTTTAGTCAACTAGTTGGCAAATTTGTTTCTCCTTTACAACTTTACTACTCCATGTAAATAAAAATTAAGATAAAAATGGACATTTATAAAGCGCTTATTCATCAGCATACCCATATTCTAATTAAAGTAAAGGCGCTTTACAAAAACAAACATATCCATGGCAAACAACCAACATGTAACACATGATGAAGCAAACCACCTGCAAGGCATGTTACAATATTTCGGACAGAGAGAAGGTTGTCTGATCTACAACCAGGGGATCTCAGAGCTTTACTTCTCATCTCCGATATAAGAGGTAAGTGTACAAAGTACCTTACCCAAGGGCACAACATTAATGGCCAGAGGCTATACATGAGGCAATGGAGCTGGTTTAGTGACCCCACATATCACACCTCCAGACACTAGTCACAATCATGATTGCTTGACTCTCACATGTAGCGAGTTGTGTGTCCACTGAGCGACGGATTTCACAAATGTAATCCAAAAAGGGCAAAACTTTTTATAGTGCTGACTGTACCTACACATTCTTTATCAAAATACTTGTAAATTTTGTACCAATACTTGAGTACTCATACAAAATATTCACTTGATTATCAATTGTAATTCCCCAGTCCTATACCTGAGCTGAAGAACTTCCCATCTAAATCAATCAAAACAACAAGATCTGGAGTGCTGAGAGTTAATATGCTTTCAGTTTCTGTTAAATGATAAAGTGCTCATTAGTACCTTTGTACTATTAATTGAAACTAAATAAAACAGCTGCACCCATCACGGCCCCAAGTCTGTATTAATTGGAAAAGCGCTTTTGAGCACTGTTTATGATCAAAACAATGAAAATACACAGGCACTGGTCATTGTACATCCCATCATTCTATTGACAGAAGTCTAACCTCGCCCCCCTTTTCCGCCATCGATCTTGAAAATCCCAGAATAACAACACCTCTGGATAATGACACAGTTTTCTGGTCTTGTGCAATGTCACTATCAAGAGGTTTGACTGTATTGACAGAGATTGCATCAAAGCATGCTGGTCAAATAGGGTCAGGAAAAGGAGTAGTGACATGAAAACAAATTTAAATTCTTGACGAAGAGACAAATGTACCATTTATCAGGTATGACAAAACTAAGAAAGTAATTAACTCTCTCTACATTGAAACAAGGTGAAGAAAATAAGTTTATTTACAAATGAAATATGAGATGACAATCAAACGTTTTTCCTTGATTAAAGCAGCTGTAATACCACCAGGTCACTCTGTCCATCGATGCGTGCATTGCTGATTGGTGCACACATAGTACAGTCTCATCCCCTCCTAAAATAAGAAAGATAATAGAAAGAACTACTGACTTATGGAAAAGAAAAAACAAAACAAAACATACCTTAAAGTGAAACCCTATCCACCACTCAAGGTAATATACAGATTAACAGCAAAATGGAAATGGAAGAACATCTCCTTTGAGACACAGAAGCGCAGCATTGGTAATTGAAACATGATAAATGACCTGATTCTGTGCATAGTATGTTGATTTTTCAATGGTGGTTTTAGGGCCTATTGACCCACAAAGGTCATAGAGGGGGCCAGGGAAAAGTCAGATGATAGGTGAAAAGGGAGTACAGCTCAAACTACAAACAGTACAGAGATGATTTACTATAGAATAGCAAGAACAAAAATTCCCCTGATTTATTCAACAAGGGGAAATCAGCTTCTAGGGTCTGTTCCATGATCCAAGGGAAGAATGGGACAACCCAGGCTGCAGCTGTAGTAAAAGGCTACAGAGTGGCTGGCTTGATAGCTTGGGCAGGAATCAAACCAATGGTATGCAGCATGAGAGGGTGAAGCCTTACAATTTGAGCCTACTATCATCTCAAAAAACAAAAAATTTTGCCCCAGAGAGATTATTTGGAATAACAAAAAATATCACCTCTCCTGCTAAAAAAACCCCACAAAACAATGGCCACAACCAATAACAGCATTATGGTCCCCGGAAGAACCAGGATCTTTAAACTTAAACCCCCATTTTGAGCAACAGTATTCATTGTGTGTAACTAGTGACAATGGAGGTAAGTCCCAAGAGGCATGAAATAAGGGATGGCCATTGAAACAAAAGATGATAAAGACAGGACATAAAAGAAAAGAGGAAAAAATAAAGAGAGCTTCAGTATAGATTAAAGAGAAACAAAAGTAGACAAGTCCATGACGGCAGTTTGAACATAAAAAGAGTGCACAAAACCATAGGCAACAGTGGCCTATTCCATATTTCAGACAGATGCTAACACAGTCTTAGTATCCAAGAATTTAATTTTTTTCATACGCACATAATTACAAAAAAATCTTAATTGTGAACATAACAAAACAAATGTAATCACGACTGGTGGGACATATCAAACTTTTAAACTCATTTCCACTGTTGAGTTTAATTGCTCCATTAGAAGTTAAGGTTACCTCTGCCTTGGTGCTATGTGACTGGAAGAAGACAGCCTCTCTGTGGGCACACTTGGGACATGGACGATCTTCTGTACGGGGAAGGGTAGGATCAGCGGTCACATCGCCGACAATTTGTGTCAGTTCACTAAATCAGAAGAGACAGATAGACAGGAATTGAATTGATGAAAACTGTAAACATATCTTTTTGTTCTAATACATACATAAATATTGGAAAATTGCCAAAGAATTCCATAGACAGGTTTATACCTCTATGCTTTTTTTGTCTTAGAACTTTGCAAATGAATATCAATGAAAAAAAGACTTTTTTTTTTACTTGAATCACTTTGTGCAACATGAAAGACATGACTTCAGTTGAAAATGAGGCCTCTTTGGTCAAAAACATAAAGGGACTCCATACACTAAAAGCAGGCAAATACTAGTAGAACAGAACTGTAGCTAGTTATAATAATATGGACATTTATTTAACGCCTATTCACAGTTATCAACATGCGCTGAGCTCTTTACAACACCATATCCCTGGCAGACAATGATCATATAACACATATATACATATATGACGATAAAAAAAGCCTGTTAGGCGCATTAAATCTTATTTGGAAAGAGAGACAACACTGTCTTCAACCAGGGGGGAACCTCTGAGCTTTAACATCCATCTCTGATAGGATGAGTTTGGTAAAGTGTCTTACACAAGGATAATACTCAATAGCCCCAGCCGGAATGAAACCAATGTTCTTCAGCACTGAAGTCCAATGCCTTCCCAGTTGAGTCACTGTGCTGGTGTAGGGCACTAAGTTGGAATTTTTCGTGGATAATGGCCTTGTGGCCTACTCTTTTTTATTTCCAACTGCCAAGGGTTCTCTAGTTTGCTGTCATCTGGATAGGACCAAATGCTTGATTCCACCAACTTAGGACCAGAGAGTGGCTTCTGACCAGGAAAACAGCTCATCATTTTTTTTGCATTTCATTTTTATGGGACTCAAACTTGTGGCTTTTTGGCTTGAGAGGTGTTTGTACCTCTATGTCATTACAGAGTGACAACCAACCAGAAACTGACCGGAAAAATTTCTGCCATTCCATTCAATTATTATTGCAACACTTTGAATGTGACTGAAAGAGAGAATTCTGTCGGCAGTAGACTACACGGTTTTAAATAAGACATAAGCATGGAGGTAGCCAGTAAGATTTTTTCCTTTAAAAAATTAATGAGACAGCTTTACATTTCCTTCATGGAATCAATGCACTGAGGGTGTTTTATTTCATTGTTGTCTGATCCACCGAAAAAACATTTAAAAAGTTTGCTCCAAGATGTATAACAAATATAGGTCAGGCTGCACCATGGAAATTATGAGAGGAATGGCAATAAAAAAAAAAAAATAGATAAAAAATGTAACTCACTCCACTTCGTGCATGATTTTGTTGACATAAATGCATCTGTTGTCTGCTTCTTGCTGGTAATCACAGTTCCTGCACTGAAATTTCAGAGAAATAATGTACAACAAAAATTAAGGTCTCAATTGTTTGTTTGCTTATTTGAGGTTATAGGGCCCTACGACAAAAAACAGCATTATGGTACAGGAAGACCCAGGATCTTTAAACCCCCTTTGTGTACAAAAGTACTAAGTACGTTTAACTTGTGACCCTGCAGTCATGTACCAAAAGGCATGAAATAAGGGATGAGCATTGAGTTGCAAACAAGACAATAGAAACAGGACATCACAGTAAAGGGGAAAAAGTAAGATGATAGTTCCAGTGTAAAAGAAAAGAAACAGAAGTAAATAATGAATTTCAAACAAAGCCTTCAACCATAACTGCTGGTTAACGCTCGTGACCATTTTCCACCAACAGCTGGCCTAACAGTTACAAACTGAAACCTGTTGTGGAGCTCTTTTTCTTGGAGAAATGAATATTCATGGTGTTTAAAATGTAAACAAACTCAATTGCATCACGCTGCTTTCATCTTTAAACATTCTGTGAGCTTTACAAAAGTTGACCCTAAAGACAGTAATCTGGGTCAATTTTTCTACCTTTAGATATTGGAGAGACGGGTGATGATGATGGTCGAAGGCGGATGTAGGTACGAATGTTTTTTTAAATTCATTTAAAGGGAAAACTACTGAACTTGAATTTGATGCTAGATTAATTGATTACTTCCATCCAAATTTCATTTAACTTATTGAAAGCACACAATCGTCGTTTCAAAATCATCTATTTCTCATGCAAAAACACTTTTAGAGAATTGGGGAAAATTAAAGGTTAATCAACAAGAACTAGAAGAAGAGGCATATAATATATGTACAGAAAGAGAATACATCTTTAAATCTAATTTGAAGTGATAAAATTTTAAAAGAAGATGTGGATGTGTATGAAAATTGATACTAAAATATAAACCATCTGAAAGCCATAAATCTTAGTCATTCATTATAACACGCCCACATAATGAATAATGGCATGAAAAGAGGAAGAAAAAAAAGAGACGGCAAAAGTCAGAGATTGTAAAAACTTACAGCATACAGAAGAATTCGATTCTCCTTGTCCTCCTTTGGATATAACATGTTGTTACTGAAAAAAGAAACAGATGACAGTTTGTATTGCACCTTTTATAGGTACCATGGAGTGGGTTAAGAGGGTAGAATGCCAAAGCCACTCTCACTCATCATATAAAAAAAAAGTGAAAAATGAAAGTCAGGGCTGGGGCAAACAGCCTCATCAAACTACCTTGCAAATAAAAATAAACTTAAAAATATACTCTAGCCAATGTGAGAAGAAATAAGATGATAGAATTCATAGTGGCAACGTGGAGAGTTTGCCTGTTGAACCCAGAGCTACTATCCTTCATCAAAAAAAGGCTAAAAGAAAAAAATGGCCTTTCTGCCGGTGAGCGCATCAGTAATAGCCTCGGAACCCATGAAAAGTAGGTTATTCATCAAGCTTACATACTCAATGCCAACAGAAATCACTCATGAAGCCTATACTTTTTGTAGTTAAGGAAATTACAACTTGTGACTTGATGCAAAAAAAAAAAAGAAAGTGATTTGTTAATTAGCAGAAATTAAAATAATAAAAATTTTTTTTTTTTGACAGCTGGCACACATTGCATAGAAGAGCAGTTATGGTGTGATTATTTTGACCCCCCCTAAGATGCCAATATAGTCAAGCATTTTATGGGGATGATGTGGTGTTATAAAGCCATGGGGAATGGTCCGGTGAAGAAATTCATTTCAAAATAACACTCTGTCTATTTGAGTAAGCTTCAGGCACCACAAAAAAGTTCACTAGTACTTTTGATACTTTTGACCCTATACAATGGGAGGTGTGTTAACACTTCCACTTCTGAACCAACCTTTAACTGAGGGAGGCATGTATACACATCTCACAGCCGTTGTACAGGGAAGGGCTCAGTTGCGAGTTGTCTGAATTTAACATACTACACATCTCTTCATGTCACCTGTCTCTATTTTGATGCTTTCATGAGATTATACATATAAATGAAATCACGTAACCCTGACATCCACTTAAGTCTAGAGAGCGAAAGGGATCTGGGGTTGAAGACAAGTTTTCAACTGCTGATTTGGACTAAAAATTTTGCTTTTAAATGAAAATTAATTTTTTTTTGACACAGAAAGTAAAACTGTATCAATATTTAAGAGTTTGGTGCATAAATTAACCAACCAAATTCAATTTTAAGCTTTTTAACTATTTTTTTTCTCAATGATGTATATCAGGGAAATGGTATGTCACAGAAAGTAAAACTGCATCAATATATTTAAAAAAGCGTTTGGTGCATAAATTGACCCACCAAATTCAATTTTAAGCCTTTTTAACTATTTTTTTTTTTCAATGTATATCAGGGAAATGGTATGATGACCGGATTATTTGCACCCTGAGGTTCGAATAATGACAGCTTAGCAATCATAGGCCCTAATTACAACAGCTAAGGCTAATGAGAAGCTGGGGCATGCTTCATTTTGGCTGTTATTATTCACAGCACCCTTTTCCAATGTTAGAAAATTAATCTCTTTTGGATAATTTACAACTTAAATGAGACGGAAAGTGAAAATCTATCAATATTTAAGAGTTTTGTCACAAAATGTAAGTGAAAATATTGATTTGAAGCTTCTTATTCCACACTAATCGGTTGGTCAGTTGGTTATGGTGCTTTAAATTTCAATCTTTTATTAAGTGTAAGAAGGAAAAGGGTGCTGCAAATAACCACTGTTTCATGTGTAGGCCTATGCTTCACCGCTCCCATGCACAAGATGTAAGGCTTTGCTGGTTGGAAACTCCTGCCAGCCAGTTTAAAAAGAGAATCACCCTTGTTTCTTGAGTTTGGGAGTTAGCAACCTTACTTTTTAATGCCTAGGCTTAGGTTAGCAGCTGTGTAAGGTATTATTAAATTAAGTGGTTATTTCCTAGCTTACCATTCTTTACAAAATCGTATTCCAACAAAGCCAGGTCCATCATTGCTTGCTTCGAAGAGGTCAATTTCCATTTTGTTTTTAGAAACGAATGCCTTCTTTCTGGAAACTCAATGATTTCCCTCTACCTTGGCTGTCAAATCTAAAAAATTGAAACTGAATTAGCATTCAGAATTCGATTTTCAACATCAACAGTAGTGTTTCCAACTGATGATGAAACAACGAAAGTTGAAAAGAGTATCCAGTTATAGTTTGTAAATAGTTGCTTGTATTATGACACAGTGTTCGGGTGTGTATGGAACTCTTGCAGCAATGAAACAACAACCAGTTCATATATACCAGATTAAAGAACAATTTGCTACTAAAGTTGTAAACCTGGCCTGTTGTTGTGGCGTATCACAAAGACTTATTGTATTCAATCAAAAGTTATTCTGTATAAATAGAATGAAAAAGACATTTGAAGATCTACTTCATTTGATAAATAAAATAAAATATATTTCTTCTCTCTTTTTTTCCGAGCTAGTAATATGTTTCTTCTTCATTATGAAAGCAACGACTCTGTATCATCCACACTTTCTTCATTTTAATATTTCTGGACTCATTTTACAATGTTCCTTAATTTAAACTGTTTATTTTAGAAGACGAAAATAAACAGAAAATAGTATAGGCACAGTACCGAGGTGAGTCAAAGCCATAGAGAGAAAGGACACAAATATAGAAGACTATGATCATTCATTCACATGAAAGGCGCAGTATTCTAACCTTTTTATCTTACCTTATCTTAGTTTACTACACGTCTATCTTTATCTCATGTAATATTATTTAATAAAGGTAATATCACTTTGTGAGTCGATTTTTACAATTGTTAAAAGCATTGTTTTTTTTGTTTTTTTGGCTTAAAGTTATACGCATTAGTTTCAAAATTGCGTTACAAAATGAACGGTCTCTACGTATAATCCTTGTTTGTCGATTACAGCTGGTAACACAGGAAAGCAGACAAAACCGGATGAGAGCAATGAGAGTCGAAGGATTGCCAGAGTGGCCTCCCGAGAGCCACATTCCAAAGAAGTAGCCAGGTAAACTGTGTGGCTTCGAAAAATCACTGCGGTTTCCGTGGCGTTACAAAAGTGGCCTGCAAATCAGATCGCTGGATTTTGTGTACGTCTATTTGTCTGAATGTTTCTCAGTTTGTCTAGTTTGTTTATTTGTATAGCTGTTTGTATTGTAGAGCGAAGCAATTTGTTGTTAGAAAATGCTTTATGGTCGATCAATGTATTTGACGTTTGGGCAGTGCAGCCATGATATTATTGTGTGAAACAAGAATAAAGAGATGATGACTGAACTCACCTCGTATCTGTCTATTGTTTGGTACTTTTTAAGCCTAATCAAATCAAAATTACGGCAAAAGTTTGTTGAAAATTAGACAGACATATTTCACCAACCGATTCTCAAAACTCAAAGGTTCTTTTTTGTTGCCTTTTTTTGGTTCGGATATAGTTATAGATTGTTACTGTAATCGATATTTTTTTGAAAGATAAAAAAAAAATCATTGCTCGCTAAGCCACTTCATTATGAAAATCCAGCAGTTTTGAAGGGGGAGGGGGGGGGGCGCTTTTTATGAAGAGGTCTCCAAATCGTTTATTTGGTCTCTAGCTGCTGTGCAAATGGCTTTCATGGCTACTGAACATCTGGCAACCCTAGATGAGAGTAACTTGTACTTAAAGAAAACGAAAATAATATTCAACGGGTGTTTTGATGATTCATTCATAAACCTTCCGTGTCGCTACTGTGTTCCGAAAGTGTTCAATTCCGTACTTTTTACTTTTTACATTTGGCCTCGGCCTATTTCCAAAAGGTACACAGTTTACCTTCATGAATGGACCAGCAATCCCGTAATCTGGGAGAGGCCATCGAAGTGCAAACATTATTTCCTGGTGTTCTTAGGGATTTTACATCCTATCAGTTTTAGTGGGAGTGCGTTGTGTCGATCATTGCCGGTCGATTGTATTCATTTATGGAGATACGCTGATAAACGGACCAAGACCCTTTAGATCAGGATGCGGCGTGTTGGGTATTGGATTAGTGACAAGAAAGCTAAAAAGCTTGATTTTGAAGAGCATCGTCAACTCTTCAGGTAAGCAAGGTTTTCGTAATATTTAGAGACGTAATGTATCTTTTGTTATGAAAAAGATTCAAGCAATCTGATTACTTATGCTGCGAAACCTGCTCCTCACGACTGTATCTCTGGCTCAAGGTACCGTTACATTCTGTACCTTCGGAATACAACTGAATTAAGGCCTTTTTAAAAATAAGCATAATATAAGTTATCTAGCCGCAGTTCCAGAAAAAAAGAAGAGAAAAATAAAGGCTTTTTATCTGATTAAATATCAAGAGCCTCAACTTGAATCCAAAGTCAATGTAAAGGAGAGGGGCTTCTTTTGAAGAGCAAACGAGCCAACAACAAAAATGGACCATTTCTCCATGGGGCTATCTATCTTTGATGTTCAGAACCTGTTCATTCTTTACCTTTATAATTTTAGTCAAGAAGAATTGGGGTTCTTATGTCTAGCAGTTTTGTTCTAAAGGATGATGTCAAAACAAGTCTAGTTAAAAGAAAATGTCTTACATTGCTCATTGCATATTCCTAATGTAGACAATTTCAAGCAGTGCCTTGATTACATCAGGCTAAGATCAAGGTATTAGAGAAGCTCCCAGAGGCCCACCAAGACAAAACTTGCTCTTGGTTTGTCTAAATTATGCCCGCATCGACAGTAATACTCAGTTCCACTGAGTCAGTCGATAAAATTGAAGAAGAAGAAGAAGAATATATATCCAACTATCTCAACCATCTTGACTGGTTTTTTGTTTTTGTTTGTTTTAACTATTCCAGCCAAAAATATTGAGGATGTTTTAATGTTTAAAAGTAATAGGTTCTGCATGCACTGTTATTCATAGCCAATATAGCACCCATCTGGTACTGTTATACTAATATTGTAATAATAATAATAATGATAAGGTAACAATGATAATTCTTTAGTGTCTATAAACATGGCAAATTAATTTACCATTTGATTCACACAGGGTTTAACAGGCACCACACACAAAAAAGAGAGGCACACTTCTCACAGTGATTCACTATCCTCAGATGACATTGAACAGCAAACCTACACACACACAAACATCGGCGCACAAAAATGATAGACATTGGCACACCATTGGCATTGATAGGTCTGGTCATATCAGGTGCAGGCACACACATATACACACACACACATAATATACATACAGACTTACATTCACATCCAAACCTACACACAAACATACTAAAATATTTACATAACATTTTTATCGCATTAAATTAGTTATCAGGCAGGCATAACCCCATATATGCACACATTTAACATGCACAAACAGATGAACAAACACGACAGACATTACACATGGGAGGGGAATTTTAACCTATTGAAATTTGAAAATTGATGTAAGAAATTGTATTTTGCAAAGTGTACAGGCATATTTGGGGAACTAAAATACAGAGAAAAGACTTTGAGGTTGTCTTTATTTGGGTTAAATATAGTGTGAAAAGTGGAATCTGACATATATCAAGTCAAAATAATGTTTCACCGGACTTAAGTAGTTACAATATCTTCAGTTCTTTTTATTATTACAATATGTCCTGATTTTTTTCGAGTTTGGCAAAAAAAGGGGGAGGGAAGGTGATGCTACTTTTCGGTTTTCTCCCCTTTTTATAATTTATGTCAAAGGTAAAACAAAATACTATCTCATTTAATACAAATAAAATCAGCCTAAACAATGCAGACAGTATACTAGTGACTCAGCTGTATGTTTACTAGTTGTCATATATATGAT
>JBCIKM010092144.1:0-14586 GCA_039654465.1 Melibe viridis | reverse complement strand
GTGAAAGAAAAGAAACAGAAGTAGAAGAGGTACCAAGGACGCCTCCAACCTCAATTCCTCAGTGGACAGACCACCAAATTCAAGTATTCGTACATTACCGTATCAAACAGTTGAAGAATAGGAGAAAAAACACAGTCCTCATATCTGTCTTATGAAATGTACAATAACAAACAAATACCTGTAATTCAAATGAAAAGATCTTATCTTTTTTGGAATGAAAATGTTCTTTTCATAAAGAATATGATACATCCAAAAGATCTGGAAGGATTGTCTGTTTGTTTTGTTTATTGGAGGTTTTAGGGCCCCACATCACACGATGAAACAATTAGTTAAAAGAGGGAACAGATCAAATCACAAACAGAAGAGGGATGATTTACATTTAAAAATAAATATCATCTCTCAAAATATATAGACACCGTCGAGAGATGATTAACAATGACAAAAAATATCATCCCGCCTTACAAAAATAAGCAACGGCCATCTCAAATAACAGCATTATGGTAAAGGAAGACCCAAGATCTTTAAACCCCTTTGTGTACAAAAGAACTTAGTACGTTTAACTTGAGACCCTGCGGTCATGTACCAAAAGGCATGAAATAAGGGATGACCATTGAGTACAAACAAGACAAAAAAAACCAGGACATCACAGAAAAGGGGAAAAAGTAAGACGATAGCTTCAGTGTAAAAGAAAAGAAACAGACAAAGAAGTGCCCACCAGGGACTCCCACCAACCGCCCGCCACCATTGGAAGGCTTTCACCTGCTGCCAGCGTGCATGGGACCTATTAAATTCCCTGGGTCTCCATGGGGAAAGGTTTAAAAAATGTGCACATAATACATTATATAAAAAGAGAAATGGAATTCCAAGACCAAGAATGCTCCAAATTGACTCTGTACCAAAAAACAAAAAACAAAAAAAACAAAAACAACCCCAGACCAAATTTGCTCTAAAAGGGCCCAGGGAAATCTGTCTCAGCATTTTCAAACACTTGAGAGAAGAATAAATTATGCACAGGTAAATGGAAGTGCTGTGGATAATTTGACAATAATTACAAAACAGAAAACAAAAAGTATTTCGCACGCGTATTCTCTAGAACATCCTTAAAATTGAGGATGTGTTACACATGCATAATCCAGTCTGAAGAGAGCTCATTTTAAGGATTTTGCTGACCAAAGACAGTAAACGGTCTCACAATGATAATTATTGAGCAGACTAGATTCCCAGACTTATTATGCCAAGGCTGAGTCACTGAATGTGAATACAAATATAAATAAAGTTAAAAAAGATGCTGGATGCAATTGAAATTAATCCTAATCAATAAAAACAACAAATTCTAACAAATCCTTGACCACAAGATAGCTCTTAATAAATTATCTTAACACACAGCTCAAATATTCAAACCAATCTCGCACTAACTCTTTCCTTGAAGATATCCTATCAAATACAACAGCAAATAACTAGTTCATTGAAATAGAATGAAAGTTGAACACTTCTACAACAGACAACTTGTCTTAAAAAATGTGTTGGTAAAGCATCAGGGAATTCTTTGGTCTTTAAGGTAAGAAAAACCTACTGAAACTGCCCACAGCCCCACAAAAATATAACTAGATTTACAAAAGAAAGGTTGTTTTACAAATCCATGAAGAAGTCTATTTTAATTTTAAGCCAGAATTAGTCTCTTTACCGAAACAATAATATAAAGAGCAAAGTGAAAGTACAAATCTACCTGCCTACTCTATGTGGATACTCGTGTGTAAGATTTCAATGAAGTTCAAAAGACAGGGAAAAATGATGAGATCAGTCTTCACTACAGGTTAAAATCATAATAAAAATATTTGAAACTTTTTCCTCTAAGAAAACAATTGAACAACACATTTCACAAGTGACTGTGATTTACAAGAAGTCCATAAGATACAAACCAAACTGAATGCTTACTGAGAAATGTTGTTTTGCATTCATTCAAATCAATTAAGAATACCTTTCGTGTAACATTTTTCAATCTAGAGTTTTAAACAGGCATACCCTTTTCTAAGTGCATATGCAATGCAAAAAACCATAAACTAGTTGCCAATGAATTCCTCTTATAGAAGTTTTCAACAAAATATACAGTAAGCACAAACCAACATGGAGATTTTTCTTAAATAATGATATATGAATTCACTGTTGTCATTTTTTAACCTGTACAAAACAAAACACTAAAAAACAAAATTAATTATGTCTTTTACTTCAAAATGCAAGATGTTCAAAACTTATTTAACAATACAAAAAGTAAAAGAAAATACTGTTCACATATTCATCTAAAAAATACCACTGAGGCTTGCAAAATGGAATACTTATAGGCTTGGAGGAAAGTTAAGATTTAAAACCCATATCATAAAAAAAGAAGAAAAAAAAGCACAGCCTAAAACGTACAGAAAAAAAAAAAAAATTGAGGAAAAAAAAAAAGAAGAAATCCCCAGTTTGCCAACTGTGATTACAACATTGTACAAGGGAACGGCTATGCAGTTCACATCAGAGGTGAGTAAAATGAGCTAACTTGTCATCAGCTCTCAGCAAAATTTAAAGACTAGATAAAATGATGAAAAATAATCTATTCTAGTCCAAACATCAGTACACTTTCTTCTTTGAATCACTTGCACTTTTCCCAGATAACTGCTTCTGACGCTGGATCCGCATATAGTTAAGATTTGACGTAGCACCTGAAGAAAATAAGAAAACATTTCGCTATAAACTGATAGAGTAAAATCTTTGAGTGTTGACAGGAGAAAAGGGCAAACACATTAAATGAGTCATCTGACAGAGATATGTGTTTGCTGTGAGTTCATACATTACTGAGTAGTTCCCCCTGCCACAGCTAACAGTATTTGTTCTATCAGAATCCCACTCTCAAATAAAACACACCTCCCTGACCCCGCCCCCTTCCTTAAATAAGGCTACCCACCATTTCCTCCAACAGGAAATACACATGCATCGTGTCTCGTTCTGGATAATACATTGTTTACGTTATTAGCCTTAAAACATGTAAGGGAAGTGTGGTTATTAGTAAAAGCAAAGAAATTTGTCACTGAAATTCGGGCGAACAGAGACAGAAGTGGTCAAAACATTCGTTAGACTTTTATCAACTAAAACAAAAGATCAATAAAAAGCTTTGTAATGTATCGATTTAATGGGAAGAATTCCTTGTACAAACTGAACTACTGGCTCGTCAAAACACCAATTAGTCACAATTGCAGTGACGACAGATATTATCTTTGTAAGAATGAGGCGAGCATTTTCTCCGATTACAGGTACTCAGTAGCGACTACTGAAAATAATAGGAGAAAATGAATACAGTTTACTCGAGTCGGTACTTCTCTAACTCAACTACGGCTATTGCACAGCCAGCATGATGTTGTAGAATCAAAAAAGCTTTGAATTGCTCTCAATGACCATTATGACACAATATCATACCACCCTTCCATTTATCTGACTTTTTCAACCCAGATCTAAAAATCCTTCTTAAATCCAACTTCTAAGGAACTCGCTAATGAATTGAATACTGTGGTCCAACAGTAAGGTAAAGACCAAATGACATAACCATCTGAATTGTCATATTTGGTACCCTATTAGAAGCCCACCCCCCCCCCCCCATCCCATTCGGTCATATTCACGGCCTCAGGGCTTCTAAAAGAATAAATACTGTAACTAATGAGCTGTCCTGGCTGTTTATAAAGGAGAAATAAAAACTCAAAATAGAAACTCTTGTCTCCCTAGTAACACTGCTACTCACCAACAGAGACCATGACAAGGTACACCATGAGAAAGTACGGAAAGTAGAAGGCAAAGTTGGCTTTGTTGGGCAGCTGAAAGCTAAAAAACCCAGTCTCTCCAAAGTATTTGATTGACTGGATGACAACTGATGCTGAAAATAAGACACATAGTAAAAAAGAGTTAAAAATTACATTCCAATTTCATAATTAGTACATGTCAATACAATTGTAAAACACAATAACACGTTGTTCCAACCACAGAATAATTATTTTCCGAAATATAAGTCTTCTTAAAAATTACAAAGGTTGTTTTTTTAAAAAATTCCAATGAAATTTTTACAGATTCTGTGGTGAAAGTATTATAGATTTCAGTTAATTTTATTTACAGTATTAAAAAAAAGCTAATTTTCACACAATGGTTTCAAATACACTAGCTGCTTTTAGAAAACAAGAAAGGAATGTTCAACTTACATTCTAGTAGAATCCCCAAAGGGTACAAGGGTATCCAAGCTGAGTAACGAAGCCAGAAGACAACCTTAAGCCTTATACCCACTAACTGAAGAAAATAGAATGGATATCTGAAAAGAAATTGGAAAAAGAATGAGCTACTCTACATAAAAAAGTCAGATGTAATGCATGGAAAAAGATCACAGAAGTTGAAAAACAAAATCATCAAATATTTAATTATGAGTTCATTGATGTTGCTAAAATGGTAAAGCAGTCACAAACTAAAATGTGAAATTTTTTCCTTTTGATTTTTGTCAAAATTAAGGACTATCAATTAAAAAAAAAAAAAAACAACAAAAAAAACAAACAAAAAATAACCACCAACAAATGTAGAAATGAGCTGGGATATGAATTTCAAAACAAAAATCATGTCAATCAATATATCTTTAACATATAAAAACAAAACAAAACAAAAAACAAAAACAAACCAAAACAAAGAAAAACAAAACAAATAAAAACCCAACAACAACAACAACAAAAAAAAACCCAAACAAGAGGAAAAGAAAAAAGCACACATTACTAATTGAAAAACTTGAAAATTATTGAGTAGTTTGGTATTCAAATAAAAAATAAAAAAGAATTAAAAGCAAATCTTATTGAAAGCAATGGAGACTAGAGAAGAAATATCAGGCATCAATGCAAAGTTTATCCTCTAGTACAGCTCATCGAGAATTGATTTGTTCTTGATGGGTCTTGCATACGGTAATACTGTCTCACATCGTCACTACATAAAAATAAGGAGGAGGAGGAAGAAGAAAAAGAAGAAGAAGAAGAAGAAGAAGAAGAAGAAGAAGAAGAAGATGAAGAGGGGCAATATGAGGAGTAGGCTGAGGAGGAAGAGAAGAGGAAGAATGTATGAGAAATGTACCTGATGAGTTCAATAGAAGACCAGACTAGGAACAGATACCAGCTCAATGAAGACAACTGTAGTCTGGGCTCTTGGAGGATCAGGGCAAACAACACAAAGTTTCTGCCCACAAACTGTCAAGAAGACAATGTGCATGAACAGAATATCAAGAATAAAATAATGTAACAAAACGCTGTCAACTTCCATAGTTGCCTGAGATGAATGTCGCCAGTCATTTGGTTTCTGTGGGGCTCAGACACAGACAACATGGGTGATTCCTGTTGGCATCGAGTGGAAGCTCGATGAATTATCTATTCCCTTCATGGGTGCCTAAGCTGCGGCACTTTCATGTTTACAGGCAGACAGGCCAATGTTTTTTTTTCACTGAAGATTCCCTCTATTTACCCTATGGTTTGTTTTGAGGGTCAGTCTCATGTGAAGACTGGGACAACCCAGAGTAGAATCACAGCGTGGTTGGTAGAGTAAAACTGCAGGAATACAACCCATGCCCCATGGCATTGGAGTCCGACGTCTAACTGACAGTGAGCCACCAAGCCACCGATAATATCTATACAGATGCAAGTCTCAAGATGTTTTTTACTCAAAATAGCAAATCACACTTGACATCAAGTATGATGAAGGGCCTGCAGAAAGTAGGCTTCTGCTTTACTTTCTTGTGTACAAATTAGCACCCATTAACAAAAATCAGAATTTATTCTTGCATCACAACAGAGATTTAAAAAAAGACAGCGACAAAAGTAGATTACTTAGAAGACAATTGAAAAGAGCATGATTTAAAAGTGAGATATAAAATCTCAAAACTTTTTCAATTCTCTCTGAAGCAGAATCCTTGAAAACTTATTGGAGTTGATAAAACCTATCAATTAACAGTCCCACAACAAGCACAAAAACTGATATAGATAAAAAAACACATCACAACCAACAAATAATTTTTTTTTTCTATGATGTAATTACTCAGCTTACCTGCACTAAAGTGGTCAAAACGTTTGATTTGACGAGGCCAAAGGCAGCATGAAACACCTCCAGCACACACACGATTTGACATAGGATCAGTTGGTAGCCCGCCGTCTCAAAGGCTGCTTGTTTGGCCGCTGGAAATTAAGCATGTAAAATAAGTTTTTGCATCTTGTGGTGGTTGTGGTGGTGGGTGAATCAGTGGTCAAGCTTGCTGTCCTGTTTGTGGCAAGGTAATGGCTGCCATGGTAGGCCAGAAGTTCAGACTCATCTGTTTTTATGGCTTTGTTTCTTCTTCGTACTTTACCAACCATTTTCTTGGTCATTAACTTTTTTTAAAGCTACTAATTTTGAACATGTGATCAAAACTGTTGACAGATGCAGGAAGAGAGGCTAGATGGTAATGGTCAATAACAGATGCCGATGCACAGAGATCAGGAAAGATACTCACATTCACCATATCTGATATAACTTGCAAGGAGTGAAACTGTCACATAAGTATAACCGATAAACTGGAAAAGGTTATACAGGAGGAGGTAACACTTTTTGAAGGATGGGAACACTGCAAGGGGAAAACAAAAAAGGAAATTCTGTGGTTAAATTGCATTTAATTTCCATATTGTATGGAAAACGTATTAGAAATTCAATGACAATGTGATAAAATACACTGACCATAATTGTTACCTATAAACTTTAACTTGAATCACACTGTGCTACAACAGTACTTATGACGAGCATCAGAAGAAAAAAAATATCCATTTTAAAATAAGGATTGAACTCTGAATGGTGTTAACAATGACTCTGTGCAATTGCTATGTGGTTTATTCCATCAATCTGCCTTGGGTGACCTATGGAGGTCTGACTGTGTTGATCACAGGGATGATAAAAACTTTAAGTAGGTGCTATTTCAATCACTCCTTTGATAGATGCTATTTCAATCACTCCTTTGATAGATGCTATTTCAATCACTCCTTTGATAGATGCTATTTCAATCACTCCTTTGATCTCACATCTAAACAGACAAGTAGCTATAACTAGAAGGCAGTAAAACTATCCATTCAAGTTTATCATGCAGTCCTTCAAACCAATATAATACAGACTACAATAATAATCTTATGAGATGAGTTAACTATTACAGTGTCTTCAGAAACAAATGTTTTTGGTCACACTGGTCTGCAAGATGACAAAAAGTATTCATTGCTACATAAAACATAATACCAATAAACACACATTGGAAGAGGTGGATGGCTCAGTGGATAAGTTCTCAGCATCCTGGCAGTGGCCAGGCAAATGGTGCCATAGAAAGCTCTAGGTTTGAATCCTTCTCAGACGACTTCCATTACAACCCTCCTAACTTTTTTTCTTTAGCTTTCACTCATCTCCACACAGTGCTGATTGCCATCTATTTCCAGAGCCAGGGCCTACTTTATTTTTTATACATACTACACACATTATATATGTGTATATATATATATATATATATATATATATATATACACATATATGCACAGTGGTATGGATTGACCTACAAAAATACATCCCAAGATAGCATATTTCCCATCATTACAAGATTTGTATGTGTATCTTTGCCTGACTTACTGCTTTTTGGTGGCTCTCCAACTTCATGTACTATCTTGTTGATGAAATCCTCCTGAGTCTAGAAATAAAATATCATTTGAGAAGGATATTACTGCTTTTGTCAAAAGATTACAACAAAAAGTCTTGTTCTCAGTATAATTTCAAGCATTTAAGAATGGAAACCATTAATTCACAGCTATCCCCACTGTACTATAAAATGCTGGTAAGCTCAAATTACATTTATTGACTGATAATAATGTGACAATCTGCACTTTGATTCAGCAACCTTTCAGCCTGATATCTTCAAGGTCAATACAAGAGGAGATAACACAAAGTGACCTTTGACCTTTGAAGATAGTGGCCAGCAAACTTTCTGAAAATCAACCTGAGTTGAGTTGCATCACAGTATATAAAAAGGAAACCTTAGTGGTAAGGAGCAATTTCAGTTAAAGCCTTCGACTTTACAATAGAATGTTGTAATAATAAAGTTTCTCTTCAAAGCTCACCCTTTTTCTCGGTAAGACATATCTTATTAATATTAATATTAAAAGGTTTGTGATATGAACCAATGTTTTATAGTACTAACAAATATGATATAAGCCTCTGCTTTACCAGATGCTATATTTTATGGGAAACTTGAGCAGACCTCAATGATTTGCAAAAACCTCATACCTATCCGCTTTCTTTGTTATCATTTAGGCTTGTCTTCTTTTACTTCTAATCTTTGCAGTCATCATCTTATCTAAATTGGGTACTTCAACTATTTCCCTCATAATATGACTAAGGTAATTTTTTTTAACGTAATTTTTTACTTCTGAGTTCAGTGTGGATTTCAGTACTTTAAAATTGAAAAGAAAGAGAATCCTTATCTGTGAGTCTCTCTCTCTCTCTGTCTGTGATTTGCATGCATCAGTTCAGTAAACGACATTACTGAAGTCAGAGAGAATTTTGCATCATGAGGACAATGATGAGAATGTATCAAATTATTTCTACACATTTCCCTCAGGAACATTGTTGCCCTGCATCTGTTAAGTGGCTTCAGACATAAATAAATGATATGCATGGAGGAGAAGCACCGGTTTCTTTTTCCCAGGGCACTTACTTTATTCCTGTAGAGAACAGAACCAAAGAGCACTGTTGTTACCAACCTTATTGTTTTCTCCATCACTCATGTCAGATTCAGTTAACATGAATTTGTCAAAGTCAATTTTGAGCCATGGGAGTTTCACTTTGTCAGCTGTCAGCCTTGGCCAGGACTCAGGAGCAGTTTTTTGGATTTGGAACTCTACGGCCAGAGCTGTTTTCCTGTACTGACTTTGCTGAAAACAATAACCAACACAAGTTTCTGTAAGAGCTAAGGCCATAGAAACTCAATAAATGTGATTTGATTAATGGCTGCAAATGGAATACCCAGTTACATACAATCAAAGGAAAAAAATCTATGAATATACAGGGTGTTTTTTTTATTATTTTACTATGCTGAAATTTTTAATTGGAATAACTAAAAAAAACCAAGAAAGATAGAACGCTCCAGTTAACTTCCAAAGCTCATGTATTTATTGGCATTTTATGTCATACCAGTTTGACGGATGCACATCTTCTGGTTAATTTGCTCATATATGACGTCACTGTTTGAACATCTGTAAATCAAGTGGTGCACCATCTAAATGAAAGCGTGATGCTTATAAAATGGGATGGCTGATAAAATTGAAAAAGTCAAAGCTGCAATTTGGTTTCACAACATGAGCTCAATTACTTTTGAACAGAGAGCTTACAAGAGAGAATACTATAAGAATGCTGTAGCACATCTTAGGCTCAAAGATCATTCGGGCCTGGCACAAGAACCCGGTCAAGTCCGCAAATGCCAATGGCGCAATGGTACCCCAAGCTCACCCGAAGTAATCCCTCTGGACTTTTTTTATGATGATACATCAAAGATTACATTTTCTCAGCCTATATAAAAGAATCAAAGCACTTGAAACTGGAAGTTAAGGATCCTTTTGCGGCAGGAAAAGTGCAAATGCTAAAAGAAAAACCCCTGGTGAGAGCCGAGATCACGACTGTAGATGCTGTTAGTTGCGCAAGTTGAGCGCTGATTCAGTTTTTATTGAAGCTACCTTTGTCATTAAGGTCATACTAATTTAAATTAAAATGTCATAAGTTTTCTTATCACAAGCCCATTCGTGTCAATCATGGACATTTTTCAACACAGTCCAGCTTTAGTGCCATAATTTTGTTAGTGGCTTTAGTAAGATATATTGTAATTAACGTTTAAGAAAATGCCATAATTTACCTTGCAAAAAGAGTTTTTCAGCTATCTTTTTTGGTTTTCTTTAGTTATTCCAATTATAAATCGGAGCATATAAAAAAAAAAAACCACCCCGTAGGATTACATAGCAACAAGTTTTAGGGCTTGATAAACTATAAAAGTCTTTCAATTCCTTGAGACAATCTATAACTACATATTACAGTCCAATGAATGATAATGAAGTATCCTTAATACAATTAGGATCATGTACATTTCAATGGCAGTAACAATTAAAACAAAATACAAATAGGTATTTATGTCAAGTAACGCTTATAAACCATTCCATATAATACTATTACAACAATCATTGGATTTAGACAGTCCTATAAAAAGTACATGTGTCCGAATTTTAAAAACCAAACAAAGAAACTATGCTAAAGCAAACCTTACATGAATAACAAGTATTGGTTTACCTCTGGATCTACAGGAAGATAAAAATCCAATTCAAAGTCATAAGTGTGAAGTCCTTTAACCCCCAGACCATCAGCAGAAAATTTCAAAGAATCCTCAGTCAGATTAACCTGCAAATTCTGAAGTGAAATAACAGATGGAGAGAAAAGGAAGTGCGTTTATGTACTATTTAATAGCCTCTGAGATCCCTCTTATTGCTAATAAATAGCAGGTCAGCAACAGCCCTCTTGTAGACAAAATTAGAATTTGTGAACTTACTTAACCCCCAGACTGCAGGAGTAGTGAAATTCCATGGGGAAAACCCCACTTCCAGCCATCCTTTAACTGGTACTGCAGGAGCAGGTCATGCCCGATTAACAGGGTGAGCGGGGAAGGGCAAGGTTGACGGCTTATTAACACCTGAAAATAACACACTACATACTACATATCCCCTGATGTTGTCTGTATCTTTAGTAATGCTTTAACCAATGATATTTTATATAAGAAGTCACATGGCTATGACGTTGACCTCATTCTTTATAGAAAGGAATAATCGGTTCGAGACTGATTTTCGCAACTGCCGATTTCTGACTTAATATTTCTGTTCTACACAGTAATTTAAATTTACACTTTTTTGGTGTGTAAAGTAAAACCCCATAATTATTCAGGAGTTTGGTACATAACTACTTTGAGCTTTAAAATTATTTTTTCTAGATAACGGAAAACACATTTCGTATCGTTTTGAGTTTGTAATTAAAAGATACCTAGATAAAAACAGTATCATTTTGAGCTCCGTTCTTCCACCTTTCTGATATCAGGTTTAATTATAAGGAATGGGATTTTAAGGGAGAATTTTGTTGTTGAAGTGAACCACTAGTGACTGTAACATTGAAAACTGACTACTACTGTAAGCAGCACCGCCATGAGCAGTTGGTAAATTTTTCTCAACATGACAGTGAGAGAGCATCCAAGGAGCGAACAAGATACAACCACCCATTTTTCTACAGTGACGTAATATATGTGAAGAGTGTTCAAAACCGAAAGAACTGAATTTTTTCACAAATTGATGAAATAAAAATCAATGTGAAATCTTGTCCAATTTCAGTCAAAATGATGAGTAACACAACATAGCAATAGACTCTCTCTCAACTTCAGGATCAGCCTCTATGTAGGCTCTGCCAATCTCTTTTAACTCCCTCTATTTGCTTTTTAGAATTGCTACAACTTTCTGTATCTTGACTTGGAGGTAGCCGATGTCTCTCACACATTTTGCATACACCATACTGTCTTAAACATAACCCAAGAAAAGGTAGAAGTCAAGAGTCAAGAGGGGTGATGCTAATCTACCTTGGAGACCAACCATCTCCATCTGTGAAAAACAAGATATTTTAATTTTTGTTAATGCAGTATTTTTCAATTCTTCATTGGGAGGAAACTGAATAAGAGTTCACTTTGTTTTTCATTTCTTTTCTTGAGTAAAAAATTAATGCCTTCTATTGTTTCTACCTCAATTCACAAATTTTATAACATTAGCAAAGAAAAAACATTTCTCTATATATTTTTGATACTTAGTACCAACAAAACTTAAAGATAATTTTATAAACTTTTGCAAAAGACTGGGTGTTTTTTTTTAGCTATTTCCATTCTTTATCGGGGAATAATAAAAGGGCATCCTGTATATTTTGTTCATTCATTCCCATTCATCTATCAATTTAATAATATTTTATAGATTTTAACACTTGGTCAACCATCATCTTAAAGCTATCAACAGTATCAGCATTTTTGGGTTTCAAACCGAATATTATTCCAGTCTTGACTCTATGGGATGAATGAGCGAATTATGTCTTATTTTGGTAATACCTACATTGATATATATACATATCTGTAAAATGTCATACCCCCCCCCCCTTACTGGAATAACTATTTCTTTTTGGCTGTTGTTTACATATAGATGATTATCTAATTATATTTCTAATTGCTCTGTAATAGACCTTTTTCTGTGACAAACATTATAATAGAAAGAGTACTTTCTAGAAACAGGTGTCAGCAGCTCAGGTGACGGTGGGTTGCGTCTTTGTGACAGTTGCAACAATGACTTCGATTATTGAAAGAAGAAAACAAAACTAGGCATGAAGCATACCTCAACACTCCTCAAATCAACTTTCAAAGATATGATGTTGCTCGTTTGACCCCAGTAAACGAATGGACTCAAATTATTTGAAGCCATCTCTTTTTCATGCAGTTTGATTGCAAACAGTAGTTGATAAGCAATAGTTTTATTTACCGGTGTATCTGGTAGCAGTTCAAGAAGTTTAGACGCATTTTTAAGAAGGGAGACTACTACGAAAGTGTATTTGACAGCTGACTGCTGACCCCTGGCAACTGAACTGAAAACACAGTTGCCTATCATCATAAAAAACAAAAACAGAAACAAAACTAGGCACAGAGTCAAAACTATCCGATAACTGTCTGAGGATTGAGCATATCGCAATTTGTCATTGATCAGAGAACAAAGGTAACAAAAAACATGTGATTGGGTTGGGAATAACAATGTTTTGTTATCCTTATCCCTTATTTAATACCGTCTTAGCAGTGTCGGAAAAAAACTCTGGTTCACAAAAAATAAAGTCCACCGTGCCTAATTTTGCGTGCGTAATGGGCAATACATAAGGGACATTACTCGATTTTAAGCTGCTGCCTTTGGTGGTATCTGCTCATTGAGACAGACCAATGAGCAGATTTACCACAGGGCATGAATAAAAAAAAAAATAATAATAATAATAATAATAATGATAATATGATATATAATCTATAGAACTAAAAGCGATATTCTGTCTGTTTGTCTGTCTGTGCACTATGTGTTCCCAAACAGCGCCGTGGATTCGGACCAAAGTTCACACATGGGTTCCTCATAACCCCAAATAGGTCATGTTGGGGTTCGAGTCCTTAATTTTTTAGGCAGGCGTTATTTGCAGATATCTGCGGATAATCTGGGCGTTCTTCGCCGATATCTTCGGATAATCTGGGCGTTCTTCGACGATATCTTCGGATATTCATGGGGTTATTCGCAGATATCTGCGAATTGCGCGGTATTCGCCGATGTCTCAGGTTATTCGACAACATCTGCTGATAGCGCGTTGTTCGCCCGAATCGGTGTCACAGTTCAAATCCAAAATACTGCCTTTGTTTTTTGTTTTGTTTTTGTTTGTTTTTTACTGATTGGGTGGTTGAGTAGGTATGGTGCATCGCAGTTCGAACCCAAAATGCTGCCTTTTGTCTTTCAACTTATGTATAAGGTGGTTGAGTGGGCATGGGGTATGGCATAACAGTTCGAACCCAAGATTCAGCCTCATATTAGGTGGTTGAGTAGGTATGGTGCATCGCAGTTCGAACCCAAATTGCTGCCTTTTGTCTTAAAACTTATGTTATAGGCGGTGGAGTGGATATGGCATAACAGTGTGTTCCTTTTCTCGGAGAGATTTAGTTTTCCCTTGAACTTAATGAAAGAGTTGAATACATCTTCAAGATGATGATTGGCTCCATTTCAACACGGACGAAAGATATTGGAATAGACAATTGGAAAGAAGAAAAAAACTAGAGGCGACGCAAGTGCTCAGAATAGAGAGAATATATATTTTTATTGTTTTCTTTATAGCCTAGGCCAAGGAGGAACTCTGGAAACGCGCGAAATTAGACGCATGCGCAGCTTTGGAACTTCCGCCATTTTTTTTTAGCAGATATCTGCGAATAAGCACTCCGTTGCTAGATATATACATATATTTGTGTGTGTGTGTGTGTGTGTGTGTGTGTGTGTGTATGTAAATATGTGTGTGTTTGTGTGTGTGTGTGTGTGTGCGCGTATGTGTGTGAACGTATGTGTGTGTTTGTGTGTGTATGTGCGTATGTGTGTGTTTGTGTGTGTGTGTGTGCGTATGTGTGTGTGTGCGTATGTGTATGTGTGTGTGCGCGTATGTGTGTATGTGTGTGCGTTTGTGTGTGTGCGTATGTGTGTGTGTGTGTGTGTGTGTGCGTGCGTATGTGTGTGTCTGCGTATGTGTGTGTGTGTGTGGTGTAAAAGAGGCGGTGGCTTTTGTTATTTTTTTCCTTCTAACTTTCCTTTCATTTTGTTGTTTTCTGTTTCTTTTCTTTTTCTTTTTTTTCTTTGATACTTTTATTTTCTTCGTATTTCTTTACCTTAATTTTTGTTGTGTGTGTGGGGGGGGGGGGGGGGG
>JBCIKM010092033.1:0-14586 GCA_039654465.1 Melibe viridis | reverse complement strand
ACACACACACACACACACACACACACACACACACACACACACACACACACACACACACACACACGCACACACACAAACACACACACACACACACACTAGGTAAGGAAGTGATAAAGCAGCAGGTTAAAAAGCTAGCAGGGTACTACGGTCTTCCCCTCAATGTTTGGATGACTGCTAATCGCACATGGCAAATACTAAGACTACCTCGATGCTCCACAACTGGTGGAAACTGAAGAGCATTGTGGTCGAACCGCTCAGCTTTTTTTTTTGTAATGAATGCACTATTGAGCATTTTGTAACGGGTTTATTCTGTGCAATATAAATTGCAAATTATTGTACTCCTTCACCAACCTCGACTCTCAGTGAAGTGAGAGCCTAAACGGGGCGCCCAGGCTAGACCCTTTGGACCCAAATATAAAAGTACGCAGCGTTTTGCGGTTCCACCTTTGGTGCAAGGGTGGGGGGGGGGTCGGGGAGGGGAGGAGGGGCACTCGAAGCAACCAAACCAGGCAGGAAAATTGCCAGTGTGCAGGGCACGTCTTTGGTTAAAGTCGGCGAGATGGGTCCAAAGAAGGATGAAATCCTGTGCTTAGGTTTTGAAGAAGTTCCAGCGCAGATCCTTGTTTAGCACTTTAGCAAGCGGACTGGGCCCAGCCCCTAGCCCTAAATTTATGCTATATTTACGGAACTAATCATGTCTGCGTGCAAAATTATTGTATTACATTACTAACTACAAACATTTTCTTTGCATTAAACTAGAATATCATAAGGACAATTTACGAAATCCTTTTATGAACATTACCAATATAATATTGTGAGAAAATGGACTAAAACGACCCCAAAACGCTATGTGTTCCAGTGATTTTGCCTCTCTTTTAATTGAATAATTTCGGCAATGTGGATTTTTGCTGAGTTAATTTCGAATCAATTTGTCCAAAAATTGAAAATCACAACAACAAAATTGTACTCAGCAACCTTTTCAACGGCAATAACTCTGTCATGGCAACTTTTAATTTAGACAGACACCTCACTGATCATGCCTGTGTACAAACCAATGTATTATAATGCAAACTACAAGCTTCTTTAACTTATTGAATTGGAATATCATAAGGAATTGTGAAAGAAGTTTTTCTATGATTGTTGCCAACAAATTGTGAGAAAATGGACTTAAAATGACCCAAAAACACAATATGCTTCAGTAATTTTGGCACCATTATAATTCAATTAGTTCAATATTCTTGATTTCATGGTTATAAGCCATTAAGATATTGCTGAATTTATTTTGGATTTTCTGTGCAAAAGTTGAAAATGCTCGGTTATTCTGTCATGGCAACACTTATTTTTTTTGCCAGACACCTCACAAAATTTTTCTTATTTGTCTGGCAATAAGAAAAAATAGCTCTCATCATAAAATTCCACAGGGGGGGGGGGGGGCGGGTCTCAGCCTATAAATATCATCTCTCAAAACATGTCAACACCCCAGAGAGATGATTTGCAATGACAAAAAATATCATTTCTCCTTATAGAAATAAACAATGGCCATCACATATAACAGCATTATGGTCCAGGAAGACCCAGGATCTTTAAAGTCGCTATGTGTAATTAAGTACTCAGTACGTTTTACTTTTGACCGTGGAGTTATGTACCAAAAAGTATGAAATAGGGGATGACCAATGAAAACTAAGCAAGACAACAAAAACAGGACACACAAGAAAAGGGGAAAAAGTAAGATGGTAGCTTCAGTGTAAAAGAAAATAAACAGAAGTCGAATGGGGACACCAGTGTTCCACCGTACCCAACTTGTGACGTAACTGTGATAAATCCAGAGTGTGTCCCACCTTATCCAATTTGTGACGTGACTGTGACACATCCAAAGTGTGTTCCACCTTAACCTATTTGTGACGTGACTGTGACACATCCAGAGTGTGTTCCAACTTATCCAATTTGTGACGTGACTGTGACACATCCAGAGTGTGTTCCACCTTATCCAATTTCTGACGTGACTGACACATCCAAAGCGTGTTCCACCTTATCCAATTTGTGACGTGACTGTGACACATCAAAAGTGTGTTCAACCTTATCCCATTTGTGATGTGACTGTGACACATCCAGAGTGTGTTCCACCTTATCCTAAGCTTGACAGTTTGTGGCTATTACAATTTTTACAATCTCAGACTTAGACATCCAGTCCAACGCCTCCATAAAACATCACTGCCTCCATAAAACATCACTCGTTGATGATAATGTATTTTGTGTTATAACATTGTTACTGGATAACTTAATCCATACACTGTTTTTGTCTTTGTTTTTTTTTTTAACGTTTTCAATCACAGACTGTGATTCAATCTTTGACAAAGTGATGCGTTTATTTTGTAGCTTGCCATATTTTTTAGACAGCACAAATAGACTGATGAGATCAGGAAAAATTGAAGAAGACAAAAATCTGCTTATACTCCTGAGCACTCAAGTTTGATTTATTCATAGTTTAATGTCATTTCTTCGTGGAAAAAAGGAATGAAATATAAAAAATGAGCATGATTCAGAATGTCTTATGAATGAAAAACTTTAAAACAGAACAGACTGGGCATGGAATATCGTTGATTTAACTTTTAAAGATAATGGAAAATATTATCAATAAAAAAAATTAAAAAATTAAAAAAGAATTAAAAACAAAGTAACATAACATACCATACTGGACAATAATGAGGGAACACAAAGAATAAAAAATTGTGACATGTTGATGCTGTTCTGCACCATTTGAAAACAGAAAATTCCACTTTGTTGTGGGTTAAAATCAAGAATTCAAAAAATGATTTTGAAAAACATTTTGAAAAAGATTGTGACTTCACAGAAGAACCACTTCACACAATTGCTCCCCCAAAACTGACATTGCGTATTTTGTCATATCTATTTAAGTTGGAGCCACATTTCAGTCAAACAAGACACCTCCTTTTCAATTCCTACCCCTCGGCGATTTGAAATGCATTACTGTAGGCTTTGAGAAGCTAAATGGATAGTTGAAGATATAAATTAGGAGCATCATAAAAGAATATTCACAATTTTTTTACGAGAGTTTAAGCAAGAACAATTTTTAGATTGCTGTTAAATGTATTTTCAGGTTTCCACTATTTTTTCCATTGCTATAGTTATACCAGCACCAAAAAGAGCAAATGATAGGAAAGATAGAAAGAAAGAAAGGAAGAAAGGAAGAAACTGCAGAGAATGTGCTGCAAAAAAAACCCCTTAATTCAGTGCCCTAAATGTAAGACGTTAATTTTAACTAAAAGTAAAAGACAAGAAATTGCAGGAAGAAGTAACATCCTCGGATACCATTTTAAGGAAATCCAAATGACATAGTAAAAATAAAGACCAAAGGGAGTAGGGCCTGTTACTCTTAGAAAATTTATTATTTTTCTGCTACTGAGCAGAGTAAAGCTTTGTGATTGACGTGTGTGACGAATGTTGCTGCATCCACCCTTAAAACTCACTCCTTTGTGATTGTTGTGAACAAAACTAGATCAGACGACCACAGTAATGCTGGAAGAGGTCAGCTTAAAAACAGATGAAAATAACAAGGACAAGCTTAGTCCAGATTTCCATGTTCCTGTCTATGCTGACATATCATCATAGTAGACGAGCGTTGAAAATTCCACATGTTCCTGTCCATACTTACTCATCATCAAAGTAGATGTGTGTTGAAAATTCCACATGTTCCTGTCCATACTTACACATCATCACAGTAGATGTGTGTTGAAAATTCCACATGTTCCTGTCCATACTGACACATCATCATAGTGGACGTGCAACATGCTTTGTTTTGAAAGTTTGAGTACAGCTCTAAGTCATTTTGTCTTAATTAACACCAAGAGGGTGGTGCGATGTAGTAACATGTTTACAATAGTTTACGTGTTAAAATTGATGTCAAAATGGTTTTTCCTCAATATAAACTACATTGAATTATTGCTCATGAACGCACAAAATTGTGATGTTTGTTTAGTTCTACTGATATTATTTTAAAATGATGCTTGAGGGAAGTTGAGAAAAATTGCCTGCTTTTTAGAATGTAAAGCACCTATTGAGACACAACAGGTCTGATTGAAAATCCATATTCAGTTAAGACAAATTTGTATCATGGACAATACAAAATTGGAAAACAATCTTTCAATTAACAAATAAGTTATCTTTAAAAAACCCTGTTTTGTTTTCAGTGGAACAGACTTTAGTAACAAGTAATTCAACAAAGGCTTTAAAAATGAGAGCAAAAGTAAATCGAAAACGTTTGGTCTATTTAATTTTCATTGACTTCATTACAACTCGATGAACACAGGTGTCAGATGTAAGGGAACAGAACAGATACACAATAATACAACAATTAAACGAGTGACAACACACTGATAATTTACACATTTTGATTACACAAAGACAAAAGGAAACACACCACCAAGTGGTGACAAAGAGACAAACTGTAACACAACGACATGTGGTAACGCAGACAAATGGTACCACACAGACAGGCACTAACACAGCAACACGTAGTCACACACAGATCATCATCCATCTCAGAGGTATATCCAAATGCGCTGATCATGATGAAAACTACTACGACAACTGCCCTGACAACTCCTTCAGCAACAATTTCATGTCGTCACTGGCTGTGTCCATGGCCGTGTTTCCCTCTGTGTCTTTCACTGATTGGTCGATGCCCTTGGCCACGAGGAGACGAGTCATTTCTGGATGCTCACAAGAAACGGCTGGAGAGACAAAATCAGAAAGAAAGTCCTTTTTAACCACAGTATTTTATGAGAAGAGACAAAAAGATAGGGAAGGGAGGGGAATGGTTGATAAAAACAAGGCAGGTATCAAGGTTCAAGGATGTTCTGCCTTTTGCCTACTGCTGTGGCCAAATGCTCACACCCCTCTTCCGCATAGTTATTTTCCCCTGACGCAGATGATCAGTCCACCACATGAAATCTAACTCCAGCATCCATTTCAACGCTGCTCACTAGCGCTTAAAAAATGGAAAACCACCAACACCTCACAGACACATTCTCACTGATCACTCATCCTGCCACCTTTACACTCACATAAAACATACTCAGATAAAGTCAGACAAGACAATAGTTGAAAAACTTTTTATCATTTTGTCTCAGGAGATTTGCAGTGACTGGCCAGCACTAATTGTCAAGGTCATCAAACATCAGACTTACCATAATGAAGAGCTGTTTGGTGATCAACATCCTGTAAGGGAAGTAAAAACACACAACAAGTGAATGTTACGCAAACTGTGTTCTATTTTATTTTTTTCTACACAAAATATTTCCAAAGGTTAAATTTTTAAAAGTTCAAAATTCTTTATTAACAATAATAGAATCAAATAACAATAGATTATGTTGAAAAAAAAAATTAATAAAAAGCCAAAAAAAAACACAAAAAAACAACAAAAAAACATTTCAATGTCTATTGAATTTTATTTCTCATAAAATCCTTTGTCTGATCTTCACATATTTTGAATTTTCAAAATGTTTTCTGTTTGTTTGCCAAGAAACATTGTTTAAATGCTGATGACCGGACTACACGACTGGTTGTGTTAGATTGAAAACAAAAACAATGCAAAAACTGGAATGACAACAGCCCACACAGCACAGTATCACAAGACCACCGTGCATAATAATTAGTAAAATTAGGGCAGTAGGTTGCCCTGTGGTATATTGGTTCATTGGTCTTTATCAAACTATTGTTTGGCTTAAGATCAAGTCATACCCCTTGTATTTCTCATTATGCCAGACAAGATTAGGCACGATAAACCAATCCTATGCCTGTCTTCATTTCTTGTGATCCAGGTTATTCCCGGCTCCTTGGAGCTGGGTTCTGACACTGCTTAGGTGTTCTGAAGGGTTATGGATAACAACAAAGGAGCAGAAGGACAATGAGGAGGAGGCAGAAGAGAAGGATTAGAAGTGCAGGAGAAGCAGAGGAAGGAAATAGAAAGGCGAAGGGATCTTGACCCTGACCCCCACCCTGACCTTGATGTTGATGTCGGCATGGAGGCTGAGCAGCAAGTCCACCATGGCATTCAAGCCTCGGTCGCTGGCCCAGTGCATCAGGCCCAGACCCTGCCCCAGGAGGAAAACAAACAGCCATTAAATTCTGTCCCACATCAACATATAGACCCTGCACCGCGAGGGAAATCAAACACTTCAGTAACAAACAGTCATTCAATTCTTTCCCACATCAACGTATAGACCCTGCACCGCGAGGGAAATCAAACACTTCAGTAACAAACAGTTATTCAATTCTTTCCCACATCAACATATAGACCCTGCCCTACGAGGGAAATCAAACACTTCAGTTTAATTATTCAATCATACTGGTCCATTTGAAGAGAAAAAGGGTCAAGATATTGAGGGTTTATTTTGCCATTTCAAAACTGTGGTAAAGTTCAAAATGAGGAAAAACTACTCTGAACTTACCATTTTCAGAACAATAGTAATATATGAAACTGCTAAACTAGTGCTACATTTGTGCATATAGACAAAGAGGAAACCAGGTTAAAAATGGAATAGATAGCACTCATAATTGGAACAGAGTCAGACTAAATACCAGAGTCAATTTTCAAAAAAAAATATTCATGGAAATGAGAGTTATAAGGAAAAAATGCTTTTCTTCCCTTCAAACTGAATGTATTTACTTTGTGGTTTAAGTACCAGAGTACACATTTAATGAACAAACATGTGCTTAATTTTTATCGCCACTTTGTGTTAAGTAGAGATAATTACAAGTGTGCTTACACCATGGTGAAACAAGAGCAAATATTTTCTTTTCTGAGGACATTTGCAGTGAACATGCAATGTGAATTGCAGAGACTTCATCACAACTAAACCAATCAACAACAAAAGTCAATCTCATATGACAAAATATCCAAGTATTTCCATCAAAACAAAGCCTTTTAAGATGGGTTTACACATGAAAATGAATGACCGGCTTTCGTGAAATTCATCTATCATGAGTGCGCCTTTGTGATTTCTATACCGTGGAATATTTTGACAGGAAAAAAAATGAGAAGGTTTCTTTTGATATAAAGGGAGAAAACCTTGTATTTCAAATGTAGCTGAGTTTCATTTCATTGATACTTCGCTGGGTGCTATGATTTAATTGTCACTCAGTATCACACTGAATATAACCAGTCCAGGATACTTTTGTCTCACCTCACAATCCAAACTGTTGACCACAGCACCATTGGCTAAAAGCATCTCCCGGACTTTGTCCACATTCCCTTCCTTGCACCAGTCAAACACAGTTTTCTCCCCTTCCTGGAGTTCTCCCTCTGTCCTTGCCATGATGCTAACGGACACACCCAAACCATGACGTCTGCTGGCAGAGCCTCCGCTGTCACCTTGTGATGGAGCCGATGTCTCCGAATTCTGGTGCAGAACAAACAAATCAGTTTTATTTTGGCATTTTCATTTCTAAATACCAGTGCAAAATGTTCAGTTGAATCTTAGACACAAATGTCAAACCAATATTTGGAGTTGGTTGCATGCCATTTTGTAAGATGAAAAATGTCATTCTTGCCCTTTCCATACCGGAACCAAAATAGAAGGCATGGATTTGCATGATAGACCTAGAACTTATGATAATATCTGATATTTTCATCTTTTTTTATTATTCCATACGATGAAGGTAGAAGCTAAATGGAAAAAAAAATACAAAAACTAGTACCATTCTCAATAAACAGTCAGAATGATTAAAAAAAAAAAAATTAAACCACCTTCCTTGGTTTTGAAAGCACTTTGCCACTCATTTTATTTTTTACGCCTGAACATCAAAAAGAAAGCAATGACAAAGGGAACACACGACAAAGAATACTAAACATAAATTTTATATCCACTCATTTTCTTTTCTTCAAAGTAAACAAAATAGTAGAATAATCTTGGTAGAGGGGTGTGTTTTTCTGGTTAATGTCAAGAGACTGAATAAAATGAGGGAAAAAAAGAAACAAAACTATGGCAACAAAAGTAACTGGTATTTTTTCTCTACGACTATGAGAAAGACTCAATGAACTGTAGCAAAACAAATGCCCATTTTTTAATCAGTAACACAATAGTCGACCAGGAAAGCTTACCAATCGGGATCGCCATTCTTGGTCGATGTTTGTCAAGAGTGAGACGTACTCCATCATGGCCTGAGAGCGGCCCATTTCTCCCAGTTTGTTCCATGCATCCCTGGGAGTAAGCATAACATACGAGCTTTCAAGTGTTAAGTAAGCATAACATACGAGCTTTCAAGTGTTAATTAAGATGAATAAAATAAAATAAGATTAATGCTTCTTTGTCCATAAGCTGGCATATTGTTCAGGTGAATACATTAATAAAGACCTAAATAATATCACCACTCATTGTTCATCTAATTCTAATTTATCTTGTTGAGACAACATAAAATTTTCATAATAAACTTTCAGCTGTAACATCTATTCAGAAGAGAAGTAGAGTAGGATATGGAAGAAGCTCAAGCGATGCGGAGAGATGTGGAATGAAGAAGAATAGGAAGGACACGCTTAAAATTAAAATGAGATGGTTGGATTTTATTGTAATACGGATAAAAGAGATGGACTTCACAAAAACAAGTTAAACTGGATCATAACAGAAGAAAGCATAACAATACATAATAATTGTAAAGTACCACATCAAGACAGGCTCAGAGTGCTTTAAATTTTCAATGATGTTAAAAGCAGGCACACCAACATAAAGAACTAAAATGGCGCACTAGATTAAATACCCAAAGCTGGTTCTATAAACAAAAATTTTTTACAATTTGTCAAGTTTATATATCTGTCTCTCTTTCTCTTCCTCTCTCTCTGTCTCAATGTCAATCTTTCTCTGTGTCTCTCTGGCAATCTCTATCTCTCTCATCCTGCCACACACACACACACACACACACACACACACACACAAAATGTTGAAATTTCAAATTTAATTAAATGGGGCAAATGAGGTATCATTTTGAAGAGCATGAAATGCCCCTTCAGGAAATTTTTTTTTTTAACACGAGCCTCTCCAAAATCTGTTCAAAGCCATAAGAGTTACTGCCCCTATTTTTTTTTTTTTTTTAGTAATGAACCTATTTTTTTGTTTTCCTTTAATTTTCATCCTTTTACTCAAGAAAGATCTTATTTTATGTTAGAAATGTTTTGAATGATGATTATTTTGAGAAAGTAATTGCTGTATTCGGCATTGAAAAATGTTGTTTTTGCTTATGAGCTCAAAGAATGAGTTTGGCGTTTTTATTTAACAATCAATTTCCCTACATTTTCTTTAATACCAGAAACAATGTTAAATGTCAAAATATGATTGATAATTGTTTTTCCAACAATACATTATTTGATTGCATAAATTTAGGTCATACAGAATTAATATTTTCTCTGTCCAGGGAACATTGCATTTTTACGTACAATATATTGAGGCAGATTCTACAGAACAAACTCTGCTATTTTGGTCTGAAAATATTCAAAATTCACATTGACTAAAATTTATTGAATGGGGTATCATTTTGAGGGGTAATAAAATCCCTTTGAAGAAATATAGACTCCGTTATCTCATTACAAACGAAAGCTACCCACCCCTCTTTAGCGTCATCAAAACTGCTCTTGTTTTGACAATATTTTGAGTCTCTTAATTCCATATGAAAGTGTTAACTTCTTTGCTAATGTTAACTGATTAGCAAAATAATGTTTTTAAAAAATGCATATATGCCATTTTAGTATAATTTTATCTTAACTAAAGAAGGCTTTGTATTGATGTATCTCAGCAAGTATAATTTCATGTCTGAAATATTTGTCTTGAAATTCTAGTGCAATTTATTTTTGATATAAACAGAGCAAAAACTGCTAAACTAATGACGTCAGTATACTGATTGTCTAATAGTGTAATTTAGGATAATTTCTAGTAAGATCCTGGGGAAAGAAGAGAGGGGCTGCACCATGTGCAAAATCAGAAAGTTGTAAAACCCTCCCCAATTAACTATGTATTTGTTCATAAGTAACACTGATTCTTGACTGGAATATGAATTATGAAGATGTGTTGCTGCAATTTCTATTACATTTTCTCGCTACAAATTTAAGGCAATCATTTTAGTCATTTTAGTTTTTCAGTCACTCATGTAGTGTGTCGTCATGGTGGTACAGGTCTTAATATTAGCAAGCATAAAAGCTAAGTTATCCTATACTATAAAATGATTGTCCATGGACTATTGTTAATGCTTTCAGACTTCTGAATTTTTCAGTGACAATCTAGACCTTACAACAATAGAAAAATTAAGAAAATTACAGTACCGTTTTATCATGAGAAATGTTTAACAATCTAGACTTGTCTGAAATTCCGTAAAGAGAAAGTAGCATCACAAGTTCACAACGCTGACTACTCAAATTCGTTGTCTTGCACTTTCTTTAACGGTTGTAAAGTCTATTTTTTCTGCTAGATCACAATAGAATGGTGTAACTGAACATGGCGAAGTCAAAATATTGACTGTTGTCTCATATCGACAGACACCTTTAAAAGAATCAACACTGGCTGTCTTCTGGTAGCCATCACCCTCCGACACATTCAGATTATAAATAAAATGACATAAGAGATCCTGAGTAAGCTCAAACGAACCATCCATGAAGTTTAAGATGTCGTCTGTTTTTTCATCCTTGTCATCCACAAATATGCAACAAGATACATCAGTCAGGTTTTCTCTGGGTCTTTTTTCATGTTTTTAAATTCTGTATTAATGAAAAATTAGATCTAGACTTTGCGCTTCGGCTATCCGACTGGATGGAACCATTGTCTGTATTTTTGCGTTCTTTTCCATACGACATCACAGGAATGTGTGGTAAATGTTATGTCCTATTTTCTGATTGATTAGCATCCGCCAGCTTTCTTTCTTCAGTCTTCAGAGCCCTGTGTGGTCATTTATAGAGAAAATTGAGCAACTTTTCTTCTTCGAGCAACTCTCTTGGCTTTAAATCACAGCAATCACATGAATAAAAAACAGATAAGTTCACAGTTTTAAAAGCTAGCTTAAACAGGAGTGATTTTTCTCACACAAAATTTACTCCCATTGACCACCCACACTTTGAATGTTTCAAACCGTTCGTGAATCAACCACAACGCATTTGTTGATATCGACTTCAAGTTCAAAGTTACCAATGTTCCATCACAGATTATTGTTCCAAAATCATCGCAAGATTAAGAAATCAAAGGTTCGATGTGAATCTTTTAGTGCCACACGGCAGCTATCCTATTCAGTTGAATTTTTCAAAATATTGTATAAAATTTATTGGATTATATATGCATCTTGAAGAATGAGAGTGCATTAAAATTTCGTTTAACGAGGAATTCTAGCATTTTTTTTTCATGTCTTTGTGTGTCTTAATTCCTCGCATCGTGCCACAGGGGTCTAAAATTCGTCTTTTTTCAAAGAGCAAGAAAAAAAAGTCTGTGAAGAAAAATAAACGAAACCGCATCCTATTGAATTTTTAGACTCCCTCTTTAGATCAAAAACATGTTGATCAGTCAATCAAAGCTTAAAAATTGAATTTTACACATTTTTTCACACCAGTTAATCTGAGTAGACGGGTGTGGTACCTAATGGGTAACATCGAACCACTTTGGAATGATAGAAAACATGCGCAGACGAACAAAACTCAAAATTCTTTCTTTTGTATTTTCTTTGTATGATTTAAAACAATAACCATTCACAAAAACTCCAGGCAAATGAAATTTTAAGAGAAAAAAATTATTTCAAAGACATTATGCTTCGGCCCCCTCTTATGTGGAATCCACCTGATGTAATATATAAATAAGCCTTGACAGTGCAAGACAAACTCATCAGACAATGTATCTATTGGAGATGGATATTAAGCTCAGAAGTGCCCTGCTGAAAGATGACCTTAGCTCTCTGGTGGAAGCATTAAATGTGTGTTACAGGCAGCATGTCTCATTATATGTGTAACATGCTTTTTTTCTGCCTATACGGCATTGCAAGGTGCTTATAGCATGTAAAAGACCTTGGATGGGCGCTATATAAATGTCATATATTATCATATTGCAATACATAAAAAGACATGAAAAAGAGGCAACACTTTGTGTGAAAAAAAAAAGATCTACTGAGAAAATAGTTTGTCAAACTTGACACTTGTAAATTTGCATTGATGCTTGAGGAGAAGAAGATTAAATGAAATATAAGACATGCATTAAAATACTGAAATAATACTCACCATTTTGCTTTCCCTTGAAAGTCAAAAAAACCTGGCTTGGGGGTGTTACATTTTCCTTCTTTTACCTATGAAAATATAGTAATGGCAGAGTAATGTATTTCTGGAGTTCTAATCCACCAGCACCATTATACTCTGAGCATTTCATTATCTCCTATTCATGGAGGAAAAAATATGGCCATGTGAAACATAATATTATCATCTACAAATACATATACCTATATATGCAGTTCAGCTTGAAAGGCAAGTTGCCATTTTTTTCAGCCGGAGACAACTCTTTGTTCAACAGGGTGGAACTCTAACATTTTATTCAATATTTAACAAAAGCAGGACATATTGCTGAAGATGATTTTAAATCTAGACATGCTTATCAGCCAGTGATCGTTCTATTACAATCCTTTAGATTTTACCTTTATGGTTAGAGGATCCATCATAATGCATGTCATCCACTAACATAGGTAGTTGAAGGATGGGTAATTTTTTTTTCTTTCACATTAATATTCTTAACATAGAGCTGAAAATTTGAATAGATTGAAGCTTTTTCGCCACACAAATTCACTTACAAATGAATGTGAACACATTTTCCAATGATCCACTGCTTCATTCCCACCAGGATATTTTTTTTTTCTTTTTAGCTCAGCAGATAAGATATTACCAAAACAAAATAATATTACATTTACATTTAGTAAAAAAAAACGTTGAACATCACCTGCTTAAACCTTCCATAAAAGTAAAGCAGTTTTTCTGACTCGAACTTTGAGTTATTTTGGCGAACATATTCTGTTGCAGCTTGAAATACATTCTCCAAGTCTTCGAAGTCTACCTCCGCATCATCCGCCATATTGTAAACATACCATAAATAAGACTGGATTCGTTTTGTTGACTGTCGTAAAGAGATTCAGTATTTTGCCTCATTCGCATTAAAGCTGACTTCATCAATTATGTTCCTCTCTCAAATTATTATTTATGTTACTCATAATTATTTTATTTGTCGATTATAATCTGTGATGTGATTATAGCTGTCTGGATGATGAAACCGCTAAATTATGCCTAATATGTGCCTTAAGGTAGGAAACATTCCATCGTGCTGTGAACTACAAATCCTGGTCACATTGCAGGAGGTTAAATGATCTTTCGGAGTCCAAAAAGTGGTGTCCAAACAATGCAGGACGAAGGAGCGATAGTTACTGAATTAACGGAACCGTCAGCATTAAATAACAGTACTGTACATGTTTTCCGTTCGTGGGTGAATTTGCACACAATTCCGAGATTTCACTTATTCGGTTTATTACTTAACTTCATGCCAAGTTACACGCTGCGGTCTGTTCTGAGAGATTTACGACCTTTGGCCATTTTTCAAAATGTATTACTTTCCCTATAATATCGTATTAAGATTAATTAATCAATTCTTATTGGGTTGCAATGTTACTAAAAACGACAAAAACATGTGGGGGTTTTGCAAAAGCTCTGAAAATTATCTAAGTTTTGTTGGAACTAAGTATCAAAAAGATAAAACAACCCGTTTGTTACAGTGACGTAATAGTATGTAATGAGCGGTCAAAACCGAAAAAAAATGAATTTTGACCCAAAAGAAGAAATGAAAATCACAATGAACTCTTGTCCAATTTCACTCAAAACTGATGACTAACACAACGCAATCGGCTCTTTAACTTTAAGATCAACCTCTATGAAGGCTCTGCCATTGTCTTTCAACTTCTCCTACCGTCGTTTTAACTCCCTCCATGTGTTTTGTAGCATTACTACAACTTCACGTATCTTGAATTGGAAGAAGCCATTGTCTCTCGCACATTGTGCATAGACCCTGTGTTAAACATAACCCAAGGAAATGTAGAAGTCAAGAGGAGTGATGCTAGTTGATCTTGGAGACGGGACGACACGCCCACATCTCCATCTGCGAAAAACAAGATGTTTTAATTTTTGTTATTTTTTTTGAGTAATTTCAATTCTTTATCGTAATGAACCAGAAAATATTATTATTATCAATGAGAGCTCAGAAACATGAAAGAGGCAGCGGGTATTAATACTGTTCGATATCGGAGACATATTAGGAACAGTTGATATTGCATTACCACTAAGTGAGGGTGACCGTCTGTTATTGGGGCTCAGCAACCAGCAAGTTGACATAAACAGGAGTAGTTTAAAACGATGAGGCCCGGTTGTCTTAGAATGACTTAACGTTTGTTATTTACAAGAATTGCCTATTAGAAGACAGGATGAGTCAGTTGCGGGTCTATGTTAACGTTTGTTATTTACAAGAATTGCCTATTAGAAGACAGGATGAGTCAGTTGCGGGTCTATGTTAACGTTTGTTA
>JBCIKM010092032.1:0-10067 GCA_039654465.1 Melibe viridis | reverse complement strand
TACACCATTTGCTTCACTTCTACAGCTTTGTCTTTTCTATACACTATACCTACACCATTTGCTTCACTTCTACAGCTGTCTTTTCTATACACTATACCTACACCATTTGCTTCACTTCTACAGCTTTGTCTTTTCTATGCACTATACCTACACCATTTGCTTCATTTCTACAGCTTTATCTTTTCTCTGCACTGTACCTACACCATTCTTTTCTTTCTACAGCTTTGTCACTTCTCAGCACTTAACCTTTACTATTCGCTTTGATTTCCATCTATTTCCTGTACCAGATCCCACTCTAATCACCTGTAAGACAATGGGCAGCTGTTCCGGGGGCCTGCGTGCCTCTGAGCCGTAGTCCAGCCACACCTTAAAGGCGGTCAGTTGCTCAGCAAAGAACGGACTGTGTAGGAAGGTGACCCCGTCCACAGCAGGTTTCCTAATCAGCTGCTGGAGACACAGGTCGAGGGCCAGGTCCCATGCTTGCCTGGATTAAAGGAGGGGGGGATAGAGAGAGAAAGAGGGGAAAAAATGAAAAACAATTGATTAATGAAATAAATAAAGAAACCAATATCGGATAATAAACTTTATTCTCCCACTTAGAAATTGATTTATAAACACAAATATTATCAGGAGGTTATCACATTGTGTCATAACTACGCTTGGGTATTTAACATAAAGGCACAGTGGACAGATCCTCTGCCTGTCTTCTTTTCTTGTGATCCAGAGGTCTTCCCTGCTCTTTAGAGCCGGGTCCCAACACTGCTTAGGCAGTATGAAGGGATATGGATAGCAAAACAAAACATTTAACATAAAGAACATGCAAGCAATATCAACCTTAAAATTGAATGACAAACCAGTGATGTAAAAAGTAAAGGTATGAATAAGCAAATTACATAAAACCTGAAGCTTTTGAACAATGCATTTAATAATTAGAGCAGTCCTGTGCTCTCTTCAAAAGCATGTAATTTATGAACCAAGAACTTCCACTCTAAAACAAATGAGCAATGACTTACCACATGGGGTGTTGATATGTGGAAGGGAGTTTGGGGTTTGAAATGGGCACGCAGTTGTACGACCTCATGATACGCTCCGCCAATAGGAAGTTGCGGAAGAGACTGGCAACCAGTAAGTCCTGCCTGAACAACTTCTGGAACAATTCTGGACAAGATAAATCAACACACACTTCATAAACATTCCTCATCATGGTCATTATTTCATGGAATCTTTGGGGAAAAATCACTACGGGTATTATTGATTAGTCATAAGTTGCTGATTATTGATTAGTCATAAGTTGCTGATTATTGATTAGTCATAAGTTGGGGAAAAATCACTACGGGTATTATTGATTAGTCATAAGTTGCTGATTATTGATTAGTCATAAGTTGCTGATCATATCCTTAATATGGAATAAATTTCATGTTTTAATTTGTAAACATTTAACTCGCTAAAAAAATAAATATTGGTTTGTTATTCTATCCAATATCAAAAGGAGCTTTTCCCTTAGTTAGATGACATTTAAGAGGATTTTATTTTTCAGTTCAGTCTGGTAATCAAGGTCATCACAGACAACAAAATCACGATAATGACACTCAGCTGCTCAACAGCTTCAAACTTGAGCCTCTTGTTTTCTCTGTGATTGATTGACGACAGAAAATACAAAGTCAGATCCTGAACAGGAGCTGAGGGGTGGGCCGTGGCCACATACCTCTGGGCAGGGAATTCCAGGCGATGGTGTCAGTGATGGCTGTGAAAATCCAGTTCAGCTCTCCAAGCATCGTTCTTCTTTCACTCAGCTGACCCGGTAACCTTCAACATAGACAGTAAGGGATAAAATTTAGAGATGATAACCTATCAAATGTTTCAATAGCCAGACAATGATGCTGCCACAAAATCAAGCCAATTTATTGAAATTTTAATATTACTTATCATAACAATGATAATAATGACTTAAGTTTTTTATTAACTTGATATTTAAAGGGATTAAGACTACAGCGCAAAGGGGAGAAAGAGCAATAAAACGGGGACATGAAGACGGGCCTCAGTCCCAAGGCACACCTCTCATTCCCCTACTGAACCAACTCAAAGTGATGAAGGAAAGTGCCAGCCATTACCAAGCATAGCAAAGGGGTTGAATTGATTAGTGGTTTATCATTCACATGCCAAATGAAAAAAAAAAAAAGAAGAAAAAAGAAAAATGGAAATAAGAATTCTTTATGATCAAATAACACGAATAGACAGGACAAAAATAACGAATGAACTGAAAGACCACGAAGATATTAAATGAACATCCAAGCATTGCTGCACAGTCCTTACTTGTCGACCATGTCCATTGTCAAACCAGGAACCAGACTGCTGTTCTGCAGCACATACCTGAGGAAACATTACAAGTTTCAGTTTTTAAAAATGCTTAGAAGTGACACAAAACTAATGCTCTGCAAGGCTGTGTTCACACTGCTTGTTGGTGTTGGTGGTTACTGAGCCTCCACCTCAAGAACTTTGGGTTACAAACAACCAGACTTTATTTTGCAAAAGCTTTCAAAAGATAAGATAATATTTTAAAAACTCTTTTGTTTGGATTGCTTGATGATTCAAAGGTCTGACCCCAGACACACCCTTATAAAACATTTGTCCATTGAGCACTAACATTGTTTTAAATTGCACGTATATGTTATAGCCCTTTTATGTTTTACCACAACATTCAAGTGTTACCAATACTTAAATAGCACAACAACAAAATGACATACCACCGCAAGGCAACCTTGATGGGAGTGGTGAGACAGGAAGTAAACAGGTCAGCTGGTAAATCAGGATTCATGGGAAGAAACTCTGTGGCACCGCATGATGCCAGAAGTATGCTGTTTTTTATGCTGGACGGCGCGCTGGTTTCCCCATTTATCTGGCCCACCGTCTGCAACAACAAGCGCAGGTACTTTTGTTTAAACATCACAGAATGGAGGTGAATATAGTCTCATGACAAAAATTGACAGATGGTGGTTTAATTTTATCACAGTATGCCAAAAATACAATTGGATATTTAACACGAAGAACATGCACACAACATCAAGTTTGTTTTGGGTTTTTTTTAAACAATCAGAAAAAAAAAATATAAAGAACAAAAAAGAAAAACATTAAAACAAAAAACAAAATTTCCTAACGGTGAAAATGACAAAAAATAATGGAGACAACAATAAAAAAAAAAAAAAGAAAAAGAAAAAAAATGAAAGAAATAAAGAATAGCAAGAAATGTAATAAGGTGTAAAACAGGACAATACATTTGAGATAAAATTAAACCACTGTGACAACCAAGGAAACGGAAGCAGACGAGAAGAAGGAGGTGAAGGTCACAACTCGCCTCTGAGCCGGGGGAAGGGCCACGATTGGTGACCCATCGCGGTCGACTCAGCTCCGTGAACCTGGCGTTTTTTTTAAGGCGGTCCTGACTCCGTGTGTAGAGAGAATTTTCCTTTCGAAGGATCGAATTAGGTAAGCCAGGAGGAGGTAGAAGAGTAGAGAACAAGAAGGATTGTTACGTTAGTCAGCACTCAGTCAGCATATTATCAGCAACAAGAGCTTACAAGCTGTGCAGGGTTATGCAAACTAAGAAGAATATTGAAAAATCTTTACTCGTTTTTGGATTCAGATAAAAAAAATTTGTTTTCTTTAACAATCATAATCAAATGATAAAAAGTAGGAATGAAAAACTATCAACGAAATCAATGTCTAGAGTGCTTATTAGAAATATTAACAACATTAAATAAAATATTTTCAAACAGTTCTACTATCAAAGTGACCTGAGTCGGACCATTCAAATCTCAGCTGTTGTAATTTGCTTTGCCTTTCATCAACTTGAGATGACATTTAGGTCTCACATTTTAGTATTCACACTACAGACATTCTTTTTTCACGTTTCATGATTTCTAGACCCTTCCTCCGACTTCTCTCCCTTTTCGTAATGGATTACAAGAATATGCAGAAACAAATGACTAATAAAACTCTAGGGTTGATATACCACGATAAAATCAAGAGACAGGGATTCATCATATTTTCTTTTTCAAAACTAACAGACCGCAACAGAATCTGAACAAGTGTATCGACCGAGCACCTCCACAAACAACAACATAATAATTTCCTACAAAAGAAATACATATTTCTTTCACAATAAGCATTTTAAGATGAATTAGGCCAACAACTAACCACAACTTTCCCCAGCACAATAGGAGTGAGCCTGTGTCTGCGGTTACATACTAGAAATTTCCCCCAGACTCTTCAAAATATTTACATTTTCCCTGCCTATGACTTGATTTCACTGATCCTTTACAACCTTATCCTACCATTTCTCCAATGTAACTCTAATCAATAAAACCATTAGTGTAACAATATTCTATATTGGCGTATTTGCATCAAGTAAGATGGTTTAGTTTGTGTTCTTAATTGCACAAGTTTTCTATGTTATTCAGTCTACAGTTCTAAAGCCAGAAAGGCTGTAAGAAGATTTGTGGTTAAAAATGTAAGAAGTTACATCGCATCACATTTCATAGTAGTTGGAACTTGCCAGAATAAATTTGCATAAATTTCAGAAAATCAAAAGGCAATGCTGATATGTCAAAACTTTACACCAAAAGGTGAACCAGCCGAAGGGTGTGCGTTAAAACAAGATAAGAATTTCAAAAAGTATGAAACTTGAGAAGAAAAAGTATTGTTAACTTAACATTTACTTTTGAAAGATCGAGTGTTTCCTTTAAGTAGTAATATTTAATATCTTTTCAAACTCTTTCAAGCTTTGACTTGAATTAATGAACATGAATTTGAAAATGTTTAGTTTTGACACAAATAAAATACAGCCTCGTACAGTAGTCTATTTAGATTGTATTCAAACGGCCCTAATGGATTAGCAAAATGATGCTTTATTTCCCTAAACTGTGGTGAACTAAGTTTCTAAGTGAATCATGAAAAGGGAAATTGAAATTCACTTCATGTCAGTCATATGCTTGTAAAATGCACAGAAACCAAAAATGAAACAAGAAAAAAAAAAATAAAATAAGTATTTTTTTCATACAGACAAAAAAAAAAAAAAAACATGCAAGAGCTGCACTATTATAGATTTATTGACAACTGTCGAGACAGAACACAAGAGGAAATGAACCCTGGCCCAAACTCACAGCGGCTTCCTGTTCCCGTTGCTGCGTGAAGGCTTTGAATAAGTCAATAATGATGCCGGCGTTGGAGCAGTCAAAGACGTAGATGGAAGGACTGCCCATCCAGATCTGCAAGTCATACAGCGACAGGGGTATGTACTGCGTGTAGCTCTTGTTGAATACCCAGATTTCACCGTTGGTCGTGGGCCTTGGCACTCCGTGTCCTATGTAGTGAAAGAGCACTCGTTCTTCCTGGGGAGGTCAGTCAAGAGAATCAAAGCTTGTGAGAAACAAATTCAATCAACATCCTACTTCTCAAAGTTTTTATCCTTTTGTATCTTCTCGCACCATTACGCACCAATCATTGGTGTGCACTACAATGGCCGTTACAGGTGATGAATGGATTCTTCTAATTCTCCATGCGTTGTGGTCTAAAATGACCACCCAGCACTATAGTAAGAGGTTCAAGTGAATGAGACTTACTTTGGCATTCCTCCTGAGAGAGGTACACAGCTTCTTCACTTCGTCTACGGTAGGATCCAACGACTGCCTGTACCGAGCTCTGGGCTGCCATCTCTCATACTGTTTTTGCAGGTTGATGCCAATGGAGTTGAGAGCCTTTTGAGGACTCATAGTACTGGGATCTAGGGGAAGTGAATACAGTAATATAGCCGTGCAACATTTTAGTCACAATCAAATCACAGTCCTCCAAAAGAAGAGAAAGTACATTTTGGGTTCTCACTCTCACAGACCTGGAGATAATTGAAAAAAAATCTCCAATTGCAACCAAATCCTTTTCACTGGGCACATGATTTGAAGTCTATATTTTCATATGGATATATCCTGTGATAAATTGGCTCATTGGTCTTTATCAATGAGCAGATCCCACCAAGCAGCTATTGTTTGGCTTAAGATCAAGTTATACCCCTTGTATTTCTCATTATGCTACACAAGATTAGGCACGGTGGACCAATCCTCTGCCTCCCTTCATTTCTTGTGATCCAGAGTTCTTCCCGGCTCCTCGGGGCTCCGACCCTGCTTAGGCGGTACGGAGGGATATGGATAACAAAACTTTCATATGGAACCTCCTTATCCATGATCAAGCGTTTTCCACAAATTTTGTGGCTGAACATACATCATCAAAACTTAATAGATAATTCAAAATATTGGCAGGTTAACAGAAAAACAGGCATTCTAATTTCACAAATATGAGACTTCATTTTCAATGTGAAATGTGTACTAAAAGATCATTAAAAGAGCGAAAGCATTATAACGTGTATAAAATTTGAATTTCATACTGCCACATGTGAAGTGAAACTTGCATCATATTATGTGACTTACCGATCCAACATTCTGTTCTGGCACATGGTGATATTTTAACCACATCAGGCGGGTCGACACCAACATTCAAGCACAGGACCAGAGCGACACTCACAGTTTTCATCTTAGCAGAATAGAGAACAGGAAACATTCATAAAAAAATCAAAATTATACACTCACTTCTAAATTCTAAACCATAACAAAACAATTTCTTGCATTCAGTTAGCATCACAAAATTGAATCAAATACATTTCCTTCCCCACTTTAAAAGGCTTTTTAAAGTTTTATTTTGTTATCCATATTCCTTCATACCGCCTTAGCAGTGTCAGGCTTTTACTTTTTAAAGTATGGTATGAAATCTGGTAATAAGCACAATGTTGACTCCTTCTTACTATTACTAAGAGACAGCTTTTAAAAGCTAAACTACAATTGAACAATTTCTCTCAGTACACACTGTTTCTCATGACAATTTCAGTGCATTGAAAGCAATTGTTTCTGCAATAACTTATTTCTTGTGATTACTTTTGCTCCTAGGTGAGCAGGAAGGCAATTGTTTCTGCAATAACTTATTTCTTGCGATTACTTTTGCTCCTAGGTGAGCAGGAAGGCTTGAGTTTTGAGTTGTTGCAACACACAATCATGCAAATTTCCATTAAAGGATCAATAAGACGAGAATTCAATTCCTAAATGTTTGCATCAACACCTATGAGAGCAACGACCCAAAATAAGGTTCGATTTTATGGACATATGAGGGCAACACAGTAATTGTATCCTTAAAATTAACTGGGCATAAAAGCAGGTCTACTTCCCTCATTTGGTGGCAGATTGAGACTGACAGAAGAGCAGTTCCTAGCAACAAAAACATTTCATTACTTCAGATAATTCTGTGAACATATGTCTTCGAACAGAGAAGTAAAAAAGGGCTTTTTAAATTTTAAACTTTTCAATTAATTATTTCCATTGTGTTGAAACTTTACATAAGGTATTTATTAATCTAATAAAAGGCTGTCTTTATTCGCAACACTCTTTTCAAAAGTCAGACAAATTTCTTGTTGGACAATTTACAGACTTAGGGTAAAGTATATGACACCAAAAGTGAAAATCTGTGACAATATTTTATGTGTTTTGTCGATTAGAAGCTTTTTACATACAAATCCGTTAGTCAGTTGGTTACGGTGCTTTTCAGTTATAATTAAGGATTAGAGGAAAAGGGGCGTTCCGAATAACCACTGCCTTCTATTTGAATCACTCTATTAGATTTACTATTTCAGGCTCAGCATAATCTATCTTTAAACACAACACTTAAAATGTGTAAAAAAAAAATATTAATAATTTTGAGAACCCCCTACCCTGTATGCCTAAAGCCTAAAAATAGGCAACAAAAAGAAGAGAAGTTATGACAAAAACAAAGCAGATGACCCAAATATATAAATAAACAATTCACCCTGACCTAGTCAGCACCTGGGCACCTATAATTGGTGAGACATTCAGAGAGAACTATGTCAACAACTGTTAGACTATAAAATTTAGTTCAAATTTAATGATGTTTACTTCTGTGCTCTAAAACGAACATAAAAATGCAATCCAAAAGCTGAAAAGAAAATTCAAGAATACGCACTCGTTCCTTCATTCGCCAACATTGCAAACACAAACTGGACCCTTCGATCTTGCCAAAGTGACGATTTTCATCACAAGCTAATGGTAGATCAGAGTCCTCCAATTCGCCTCCTTCCACTTCATATTTTTCTTCCACATCTACACCACTTTTTGCAGTCATTTTGACACTCAATCTGTCATGATCGAATTTTGTTTGAAGGCAAATTCATTTATTAAACTACATTTTCTTAACCAAAACAAAAGCATGGCTTTCCGCTGTTGACAATTGGTTTCCGGTTGTCGTTGAACGACCAGTGTCTATTTACGGAAGGCAGGCTTGGCTGTTTACGTTATTGGACGTACAACTACGAATAACATTCCGCGTTAAAGCATTGATTTGATAAAATAATGTGGCCAACGGTACTAAAACTGTAACATGAATTTATCTTTAGAATCATATTAGATGAACAATAATTGTTGTTCCTCCAGAAATTGTAGAGTGAAATTTAAGTTCTAAATAATCTAAGAATCAGTGTCATTATTTGATGTCAAGAGTCTTTACAAGCTATTGCGAATAATCCCAGTATTACGGTGATCGACGCAATTCGATGATTCAGAGTTCATGTTCCTCTCATTATTCACGTGCTGTGTAACCTTGAATTCAATCAGCATCTTATCTCGTAGCGCGAGCATTTCTACAAAAACACACAAAAACAAAAATAAACCGGGGGGGGGGGGACTGTTAATTGATTGACTTAATTTTTCACATAACTGATGAATATATTTTTTTTAATACCTGTACATGGCTTTGGTCGGAATTTTAATTTTAATTTTGCAGTTGAGTTTTTGTTTATTATTTCATTAAAGGGGATGTCTTTAAATCTCTTCTTTGCTTGAAGGGTTCTTTTCAGTTCGATAGACCGCACTAAATAATTAGCAAATTATAGATTTTGAACTTCAGAGGAAAATAGGTACATATCAACACGGTCGTTTGTTTTTCTTAGATAAAATATTTTGTGTCTCCGTAAAAATTGTAGAGCCACTTTACTACAGAGGAGTTGGGTGTGTGACGTATGTGCTAAGTCTAATCACAGTTAAAGCGTTCAAGAAAAGATTAATGTCTCCTTTATCTTTTTACTTGGTTGCTGATAGCAGATAAATGTCAGAGAGATAAAACTTTCGCCAGGTGATTTTGTTTTTAGGCGTCGGCAGCCACCCAGTTGCTTGTGACAGACCCCAGCACATGATGTGACACAGCGCCAAGGATCCAAGCAATAGATCCATTGTCTGTCTCTGATCTTAACAGTTTCATCGCTTCATTCCCAAGTTGGCTAATCGTAGCCTGTCTTTAAAAAATCGTATTGTCCAAACAATAACTGCAACAACAACTTCCACTACAAACTAAACTCAAGTCCTGAGAGAGAGAGAGAGAGTGTGTGTGTGTGTGTGTATGTATGTGTGTGTGTTTATGTCTCTCTCTCTCTTTCTCTCTCTCTCTCTCTCTCTTCTTCTTCTTCTTCTCCTTCCCTATTCAACCTTTTATGTGTCCTAGCGCTCCATTTTGCATCCCTATCAGAGAGTAGCAGTAACCATCTATCTCACACCACACTGCACTTCACTACGCTACACTTCACTACACTAACACTACACTACACTTACACTACATTTACACCTCATTACACTGACACAACACTACACTTACAATGCAGTTACAGCTAACTAGACTACACTACTTTACACTGCACTACAGGACACTTACACTACACCACACTTGCATGCACAAAACGACACTACATACGAGAGCGCCATCTTTGGTCATCTGACCACATCAGATATACCAGAATGCCATAAGTGTATAATATACATGCATGGTGGACCGATCCTCTGCCTGTCTTTATTTCTTGTAATCCAGAGTCTTCCTGGCTGCTTGGAGATGGGTCCTGTTTTGTTTTGTTTTTGTTTTTGTTCGCGGGGGGGGGGGGGGTGGAACCTCTTCAAACCACCCCCCCCCTTAAA
>JBCIKM010091922.1:3833-14587 GCA_039654465.1 Melibe viridis | reverse complement strand
CCCCGCATCACCTGTTATCACAGTCTCCTCCCCTCCCCCTACCACATAACAATCACACAAGGTATCCGAGGAAAGCTTTCCTCCCCCAGCAAAGCCATCTGGGTCTGTTGTTTTTCAGTCACGTTAAAAAAAAAAAGATTTTTTTTTTCACTCAATTAAAAAAATCGGTATGACTGTACCGCAAATCGGTAAATCAGTATTTTCCAAAATTTTCAACAAAAAAAAAAAATCGGTATGATACCGATTAATCGGTATGAACGGCAGGTCTGTATGAACAAGGCCTGAGAACTGTTCTGTGGAATAATTGGTTTCTTGAGCTTGCAGATGGCATGCGGCGCAGAGTGAGAAATGATTGTCTGAAGACAGGTGGCTGAAGTAGCTATCACGTTTAAATTTATTAAATTAAATCAGGACATCACAGACAAGGGGGAAAAGTAAGACGACAGCTTCAGTGTAAAAGAAAAGAAACAGAAATAGAAGAGCCCACCAGGGACTGCCACCAACCACCCGCCGCCTTTGGAGGCCTTTCACCTCCTGCCGGTGCGCAGGGGACCTATTATATTTTCCGGGTCCCCACAGGGAAAATTGAGGTTTTCATCTCGCCAACAAGACAGAATATGTCAGTGGATAGAGCACATAATTTGTTAGAGCATGGCCCTAGATATGGATGTGAAATAATAACAGAAATCATTTACGGCTAAGCACAGAACAACTTACACTACTCAAGTGAATGACTTACTTTCATTAATCCTTGACTTATACTTTTTTTTGTCTGTGCTTTGGCCATACAGTTGATATAAAAATATTATCGAGTCCTATACACCACATTGACAGCAACAGGTACTAATTAATAAGCTGCAGTTTTAATAGAGTTAAGACAAGTGCTAAAATTAAGCAATATTTAAAATGGAAAAATCGCCAGCCTGTGATCTAACAAATATAGGTGAAAGTGATGATCAAAAATGGATTGACCAAGAAATTACTGAAATATGCTGAAACAATCAAACTTGAAGACACTTTGGTCAAATTCCACAAACACCACTGGGGAAAATACGGATTCCACAAAGAAAATTACAGAAAATATACAAGATAAGTATTAGGTACGGACCGCCAACAGAGCCTTTCTTGAGAGCCAGAAACAGGTTGCAATGCATATAAATGAATGCAATTCAACCCAGAGTCAAGAAAAAGGGTGGCAAGACAGAAAGAGAACCTGTCTGCCATATTTCCACTATACTCAAAAGAACCCCCTCAGTGGTCAAATCCAACAAAAAGGCTTTTCCCCCTTCATCTGAGCATGTTTAACCAAGACAAGAAAGTACTCACTTTTGGACCGCCGAAAGGAAAGTTTTGCTGATATGACCTTGGCAAAATAATTGCTTGCTCTTTGGATACCATACTGAAGGATGGGAAGACTGGCAAGGATCTGTTGTGAAACATTGATCAAAATCAGTCTCATACACCTTTGACCACGGCTCAAAACTAGCAGAAGAGGCAGTCCAAAATCTTAGACGACATTCGAAGATTTTGAAAACAAAGCAGCTTTCTATTACGGCACCATTCAGAGTACACTATATTCTCTGCATTGATGAGCATTAACTAACTTCTGCATCTCAAAAGCCTGATCTGATCCTATCTTTACAGAATCCAAGAATCCCTTTCTGCGGCTAAACGGCATAAGACTTTCCCTTGTCGTTTGCAACATTCAAGAGGCACCATTAAATATTGGAGAGGATATAAAAATAAGAGCTATACTTACACCACTGTGCAATGTGACCGTTGGCGAAAGTGCAGAAACAACATTTATAAACCTTAATTCGTCGACCTTAGACAACTGCTGAGTCTAAAGGGAATGAATGACTATGAGAAGTCAATAATAAATGATAAATATCAAAATAATTCTATTGTCAAGGGTTACTAAGTATGTGTAGACTCCTTGGCTGATAGTCCGTAAGTACAGCTAGACCATCAGGATAGCCGTACTTTTAAGGAAGTGTCGATTCCAGACCAAGCCGTCCTTAAGTACGGCTAGCCACTTTGAAACGTTTTCTCCAAAAAGTTTGAAATTAGCTCTGGGCTCTTTTAACCATTTATATAATCAGACTAAAGAATTGTTCAAGCATCATTGGCAGCCCCCATATAACATCACAGTAAAACTGAGAAAGAAGCCAAGAACGGTTAAGCCTTACTTTTCCATATATCCTTTCTTTACTTTGGGGTGGGCAGGGGGGAGGCAGCCTTAGTGGGTGTATAATATCTCTTATCTTCACCAACACCAAATGCCTATTGATAAACTACTGAAATCTCAGAATTTTGCAAAACAAAAAGACACTCATAGAACTTCAAACATATACATTACTGAACCAAAAACTGGAATAACTTGGCAAAAACTCCGGGAAATTTGTTTCATTTCAAAGTAAAAATTAAATTCAGCTGATGAAATAAGCTCAACATAGCCCAAAATGTTTATTGCATGTTACTTTACCACAGCAGGTCACATATTTTTGTATATCAAATGACCAAGGAAACTTAGTCTCAGAACAAGAAGGGGGTTTGGGGTGGGGGGAGGACGGACGGACGGACACACACACACACACACTCTCTCTCTCAAACAGACACACACACTGCATACTGATTGCTGAGAGGAAATCAAAGATATCTCTGCCTAACTTTTGCAATTATTCCTGATCCAATGATCCTGGAAATGTGTACAGTGAAGGAAGGAAAATCAGTCAACAGATGAATCTTTACATGTCTGTTATATAGAACAGGGGGAAAAAATGAAAGAAATAACATGACAATCTAGCTGTACATAAACTGAAAGTTGGTTGGTCACTCAGTCAGGCCGGTTGTTTTCCCCACATTCCACAAAAAGATTGGGAGATTTACAAATAGTATCCAATATCAAACACTGAATGGACACAAAACCTCTCTTTATTGTTTATTGGAGGTTAAAGGCTAAGGGCCCCATGACACATCAGGGTCATAGAGAAGCCCAGAGGAAAGCAAGATGATAGATCAGTTAAAAGAGGGAACAGATTCAAACACAAACAGAAAAGAGATGATTTACACTAATAAATAAATATCATCTATCAAAACACATATCGACACCGAGAGATTGATTTACAATGACAAAAAATATAATTTCTTCTTACAAAAATAGGCAATGGTCATCACTGATGACAGCATAATTGAGGAAGACCCAGGATCTTTAAACCCCCTTTGTGTACAAAAGAACTCAGAACTTGTGACCCTGCAGTTATTTACCAAAACGCAGGACATCACTGCCACAGACAAGGGGAAAAAGTAAGACGATAGCTTCGGTGTAAAAGATAAGAAACAGAAGTAGAAGTGCCCACCAGGAACACCCACCAACCACCCACAAAACCTCTTTGATGTGGATTAAAAGCAATGAGAAGAATCCATGGAAATTCTTTATTTGGCGCTTTCTTTGCATGGAGGAGCCAATGAATTTTCATGTCAGTCAATTTCAAGAGAATTCATTTGCCAAGCCAGAACTAAGCAAGCTGTACAAAGTAAAAGTTGGTTGTGATTAAAATATAACTCATTTGCAGATGCCATACAACAACAAAAATCGAAATTAATTATACGGCACTTACTCTCATTTCTATGAACAAGGATCCTGTCTATGTTGAGATCTTTTTGGGCCAGGGGGTGAGGTTTATAGAATAACTTACCTTTCTCATGTGCATCCTCTCCATTCAAGGCTTGTGACCAAATGGTGTTATGTAAAAATCTATTTTTTTCTAATGGAACTTTTCCCCCCTACCCCTCCTTAGAAGTATCCATAGACATTATAATGGAGCAGTTTATCAGCAGGAATATTGTGACCATTTCCAACTCACTAAAGCCTTTACTACAAAAAAAAAAAAGAAAAAAGAGAGAGCAATGTTCTGGAAAGGGATAGAGCCGAAAGGCAAAGCATGTAGACCTAACAAGGACCTCAAGGTGCTCAGCATTATTCTAAGTAGGGGATTGCTTCAGGGCTTATTTTTGATTGACTCAGTTTTCATTTTCAGTCTAAAACAATTTGCCGAAAGGGGGTGGGATTTAAAAAGTTGCTTGAATTGGCATTCTCAACTGAATATTTCAAAAATTTGTTTCACCACAGCACCAAAATCAAAAGGGCTCTCAATAGTTGCTCTTGTTTCCAAGTTGCTTTACTTATTAAATTCAAATACAGTTAACATATATCATCAGTGCTGTGCAACTAATCTCATGTGAACAAACATAACACTATTTAAAAAAGCTTTAATATCATTACCATTGCCAATGAACAATCTGAGATCAACAAAGCAATGCAAGTGATGCTGTTATCTGATTCAAAACTTGAGCTTTAACTTGACATAACAGTGTATCAAATTATCTAGAATCTGAACACTTTCAGCTAACAATCTTACTGATTTCCATTTAACCTCCAAGTTTTGAGGAAAGAAGAATGAATTTTTAAATATATCATGGGTGTAATTTGACACCACTATTAACGACATAATTTGCAACATTACTATTAAACATTACTATACATCTGGTTGTGGACTTATGTCAACCATAAACAGATTATATTTTTTTTTTTTTCAGTTGTGAAATAAAAAGAGAGCATCCATTCATCAGTAAGAAATCCGTATTAATTTTTTTCTTTTTAAAGGAGCATCCTCTAATCAAGTAAATAACGATATTTGACTTTCTTTATTGCATCTTATTGTATGATTCTCTCTTTGTAAAACCCCTACTTCAATGTGCAAGGTCGAAAGTTTAAAGAATGAGGTTGAGGTTTGCTCTCAAAGTTCCGAACAACAACTGCTTACATCAATATAATAATTCCACTGCTGAAAAGGGACACAAGAGATTGGTTGCACACCACTGATATAAATCAAAATTTTATCCTATTTCTTTTCTAAAGGAGTAAATGTAAACACTGGTATTCTTCAATGTAAAAAAAATGGAAAACCAGGAATCGGAATATGATTCATGTTGATTCTTGACCAAAAGATTGCGGAGAGATTCATCTCTGAAAATACATATTTGTTTCCCTCTTCCCCCAAATTCCTGTTTCAGAAATAATTATCCTTTACTTTTATCACAAAGAAGAAAACCAGTAAAATTATCAACATGTTTGAGAATGGCAGATTAAACAAGAAATCAGACAACAGGAGAAAACCATTTTTTGTTTCCTTCAAATATAAATGCTCCTTAGGAGCTTATTCTACTTTTTATTTGAAATGATGAATGATGTAAAATATTTGACTGAAGTCCTTGTTTTGTTTTGTTTTTAATCTGCCATTCTAATAAATACACATAATTTCTACTTGAGCTATTGAAAGAACAGATATCATTCATGAGCCTCAAATCATTCTGTCACCAAATATTTACATTAGACTCTGCAACATACAGAAAACAAGAGCATCTATGATAATTTTCACAATCATTACTAGCTAAAAGTAAATGATGTATCTTAACATGTAACTGCTGTATAAAGATGTTATAGCATCACCAACTGGAGGGAAAGCAAGGATCTGGTCAAAGTATAAAAATTTGTATAAAACTCAGTGACAAATGAAAGGATGCAAGGTTGTGACAACTAAATGTATTCAATTAGATTTAAGAATTTGAAGAATGATGGCATTGTCACTCATTGTCATGAAAACTGTCTTCCTAGCACAGAAGACAAGCTACTATCCCATCATTTGAATGAATTAATAAGTTTTCCATCCCCTAAAAAATGGCAAATTTTGGTCCCAGTCATTCATGCAACAGGCTTGGCCAATAATGCAGCTTTAAAAGACAAGTCTAATCTTTACTTGTCAATTTTTTTAATTTTTTTTTTTTGTTTTTGTTTTTTTGTTTGTTTTTTGTTTTTTTTTGGGGGGGGGGGGGGGTGTTTATAGGAAGAATGTTTAGAATTTTAGGTACATTGATGTGCATCCCCTTTTGCAAAAAGGCGAATAAAATCAAAGATTGATAGACATTTCATATGAACTTAAGTGCAAATGAATGAATGGTCGAATTCTGGTCACAGCGACGAACTAGTGAACTTTTAGTTTCTGACTTCTGAGGTACTCTGAGCGCCTTGGATTTGCTCAGGCAATTTTGAAAAATTTTGCTTTCTTGTAAATGACCCTAACTACTACTTTGTTCTGAGTATCATCCATTTTACTGCAGTTAATAGATAAAGCAGAGTGGGATGTTAAATATGATTGTAAATTCATTTTTCACAAACAAAAATGTGGCAGTTAATTTTAGAGTCAAAAGTCGTTCATAACAACGAATACTTTGTGCTGTTGGTTTTTTAGTTTTGAAAATGAGTTTCCCACCCACGATTTTTTTTAAAACTTTGTATACAGAGAGCATACAGATTTATTAATGTTGTCCAGAAAAATTAAATGTCAAGCTGTGATGCCCTTGCGGCTAGTCAAGTTGTCAGGGCCATCAATATTCAGATGGGTCGTATCCTGACTGCTGGGTCACACAAAGAGATGAGTTGGTCTTAATCACGTTATATTCATGTGTCAACTAATTTCAAGTGTCAACTCAATTTAAATTACGTCAATCAATAAATCATAAATAAAGGAATAAGTCGTAAGCAATTTAACGCATCTCTTCTTATTAGCACATATACGCGCACACACACACACACACACACACACACACACACAAACAAACAAACAATCTCTCTCTCTCTCTCGTTCTGTGTGTGTGTGTGTCCACGCACACGACTCAAAACAGACATCTCCAAACCATCTACTCACCACACACCTCTGAATCACAACCTTGCACAGTAGTCACCAAGATCCATGTCATTCAAAAAGGAATGCATCATTTCATACAGTCTAGCCTGTTTTAATCGATAATAACTGCTGTGCTGATCCCTACATATTTAATTTATTGATGTAAAATAAATATCCTAAACATTATAAGCATTGTGCTATCCCTGCCTTAGCTCAATAAAAAAGCTATTCTCAACATAAAGTGACCCATGGTTTTGAAAAAGGATCCATTTACCCCAACCGAAACCTTTCGCAGTTATTTCGCTGCACCCACCCGTAACTCGTTAATTTTAGCTCCCTGCAGTAAATTTTTACAGCTGAAACCTTAATTCTGGCATCTCTCCTCCTCTCTTTCTTTCTCCTGGACGGACAATTCAATAATTTTGCCCACAATAACATTCACAAATTTAGGAACTGCAGACTAAATTGATATCTTATCTAAAGCAACTTTTTAAAATTAAAGTGTATTAAATAACTAGAAATTCCACGAATCTGGATGGCAAGGATTTCATTTCCAAGAGCCATAACAAAATTTATTTTAGAACGAAGAGGTTGGACACTTCATTAGCTACAACCATGCCTGCTTGTATCTATTATGGCAATTTTTCTAAACTGCCCGGTCGGGTTAGAAAGTAATTGCCATTTTTGTGAAAATCATTCCTTATTTAAAAAAAACAAAAATGCAGTATCACCCCCTTATTTCAACCAGCTGTGTCTTCCTTACTCCTTAATAGAATTTAATGAAAAGTTTGCGGTAATATTGCAAAAGAATAAAATATTCCACAAGTGAAAACAAAAAGGATGTGTGACTTGTACGGTAAACAGAAATAGGATTAACAGAAGGCACTCTGGACCTGACATTTTAACCCTCAAAAAGTTGCCACCCCTAAACTCTCCTATCCCACAGGTGCAAGCAGTCAGTTCTGACAGGTGTAATCCAGGGGATTAACTTTTTTCTATGGTTTGCAATGGACTCGGCACAGTCAACGGTAGCATGACAGCCAGTGGTTTAAATGCAGGGTTAGATCAAAGGAAAAACTAAAAGTTCATTTCAGGAGTGAAATTCGTCGCTATGTGGTGCTTCTTGATTTCTTAATGTGAAAAAAGAGATGAACACATTTTGTCACAACCTGTATCAGCGCTTTCACGTCTCTGTAAGTCAGTCATTCCTACCAAACCAGCTGGTATGCAAAGACAAATTAAAATGACCAGGATTGTTCTCTTGTGATAATGAGTCTTCTTCAAACATATTTTTTGCTATTAAGAATTGCTTTCGATGCATCTGAAACATCTGTCTCTTAACATTGCCCTAATTTTTGAGTGAGAAATGATGTAAATCAAGTTAGTGTACATAGCAACGTATTGTCACAGAAGCAGGATGCAATAACCTAGTCTCTGATATGGGTGGCATATTTAAGTAGCCAACCATCGCAATTGACTGAAACTTCCCATGCCCAATATTCAGATATTATTCTCTGAGCATGTCCACTTTTGTTACATTAAGTTCATTTTAATGTCTTTTTTGGGCGCTCCACTTTTTTCTTGCACCTGATACATCAGGTAGGGAAATGACCTTTTCCGTGCTTTCCTCAGAGGGTGTGATGGACTTATCAGAAAAAGATATCAAAAGATACAACTTACAGTAGTGCAGCCGGAAATAAATGATTCTCATTTTCTCATATTTTTTAACAATGTCCATTAAATATAATTCTTTTATTATTAAAATTTTAACATTTGATAAAATGCCAAAAAGTTTAATTACTTTTCACTAATTTTTAAACAATTTGACAGATTTTGCATAACTTAATTCCATTACATGGATTGCAACTTTTGCAGTACCACATGGTGAAAAGACTAATTCAACATTTTACACAACTCTTGAAAAAGAGTTCACAACCCTAAAAGTTTAGATTTAGAGTTATCAATAAATAACCTGTCAAGACGGAAAAAAAAAACATGATGAAAAAATAAATAAATGAAAATCATTAATTTATGGCTGCACTGTAGTTGAAAAGATCATCCAGATGCCTTGATAAATTTCAGAAACATAATGAAATTTTTGTAAAAAAAAAAAAAAAAAAAAAAAAAAAGGATCTCTGAAGTGAATCTGATGTCACCAAGTCTGTTCCTGTTCTAAAAAAATATTTCTGTTTAAACAATTAGCTTGTTCTGATTGTTAAACATAAACAAAAATTTAAAACAAGAAAAACAAACAAAAAAAGTAGAAAAAATTTGTAATCAGAAAATAAATACTCTGATATTCCTCAAAATTGTTGACTACAAAATCTAGATTTGTCCAATTCTGGCGTATTTCTAAATTATCACGACGACTGGTCTTCAACTGTTTTCTGAACTCATCACCTCCATGAACATTTATTTTACGACTAAAACCTCCCAGACAACTTATTTTGAGATACTGTAATAAAAAAAAAATACAGGTATGGAATCAGGCATTGAAAAAAAACCTGAACTTTTTTTTCCTCACACCATTAATACATACGCAGCAAATGCTCTTGGACATATGTCTTCTTCTTCTTCAATTATATCAACTGACTCAGTGGAACTGAGTATTACTGCCAATGCGAGCATAATTAGACACACCAAGGGCAAGTTTAATCTTGGTGGGCCTCTGGGAGCTTCTCTAATACCTTGATCTTAGAACAAGTTAAGAGTTAAAATCTCAATAAGACAAAATTTTTTCAAATTAACCTATTATATATATGCCATACAAAATTCACTTCAGAGATTCTCAATTATCAAGGCATCTGAGAAGGAAATATAAAAGAGAACATACCTCTGCCAAAGCTTTGTCAAAAAGTTCTTTGTCTCTTTTACCCGTGAAAGGGTACATTGCGTGAGCTTCACGCATATTACGCTGTGGATTTTATAAGAAAACAGTGATTTACATTTTCATTTCTTAAGAACAAGTGGGGGTAATGAAATGTAAGACAGAAGGGAAGGACCGAAACGGATTGGCATGTAACAGCATGGGTGCATGTGTCACCAGTAAGACAAATGAGTTATGTATTGCAGTGACTATGAATGGTCAATATAATGCTAATGTCAATTCAGATTAACAAAGAGCCATTACATGAGCAGTATTTGTATAGATTGTGAAATTTCTTTTAAGCAAGTACACCTGTCTAAAAAAAAATAATTCTTTTTTAAGGATTAATAAAAGGATTATATTATGTTGTATCATATCATATCAGATTTTTGTATCAGATTAATTCACAAAGGGTGTTAAAAAGTGTATGCATGATAACGTTTTTTCTTTAAGATAAAATTTTCTCACCAAAAAAGTTAAATGCTGATCTGTGCCTTTTCTATAATACATTTCAAGTTCCTCCCGTTGTGAAGGGGTTAATTCTGGAAAGAGAAGATAAGATGAGCCATGTGAATTGAGCAAGGATGCAAGAATTTGTTAGAGTTAGCAGATTCAAAATCTTAATTCAGTTGTGTGTCTAATGCCTCTGTGACTGTGATGCAAAATAAAGGAAATGGAGAAGAGATGGCCCTGTACCAAAGGCAAATCTCACAGAAAAGAGTTGATAGTCACAATTTGGATGGATGAAAAATATAAAATAAATACAATCTACAATTCTATTTTCGTCCATCAAACAGCTAATCATATTGCTTCCTTGGGTCTGAAAGGTAAAAAAAAAGAAAGATAAGCAAAATTGCTCTTAGGCTGATGCTTGATTTTCCCTTCCCTCCTTTCAAATAATGTTTATTTTACCAAGGCATCCCATCGATATATCTTGTTTTCAATGTTAAATACAACACTTTTACCTACAAAATAAAAATAATTTAACATTAAAAAACAGCATAATGTTAACCAATGAAGCATATCCTGTGGCAACTAAAAGAAAACACTCTAAAATTGTGGGGGGGGGGGGGGGGGGGGGGGGAGCCTTTCCCACCAAAAACCTGAACAAAAAGGAATTTTTGTTGCCTTCAACCAAATTG
>JBCIKM010091811.1:3543-14587 GCA_039654465.1 Melibe viridis | reverse complement strand
AGAGAGAGAGAGAGAGAGAGAGAGAGAGAGAGAGAGAGAGAGAGAGAGAGAGAGAGAGAGAGAGAGAGAAATGTAGATGAATGAGGTTGCAGAGTTTTAAATGCCCGTCTCCTCACTGACCGATGGAAGTCCTTGTATTTGAGCACGTCCTTGCCCCTTTTGCCAAAGAAGTGCACCAGCAGGGTGGTTTCTGTGATCTCCTGGGTCAGGTTCTGAAACACATCATGCACGACGTGCACATCATCATCACCGCGTAGCTTGACTTTATGACTCAATATCAAATCATAGATGTCTTGTAAAGGCAAGGTATCATTGCTATTTTTACCTCTAACATTTTGCCTGTTTTGGCCTAAAATTCCCAACCTTCTCCTCCCCCTCCCACGTAAAAACATTAAAAAAAAAAAAAACCAAACAAAAAACAAACAACAACAAAAAAAAAACCCTTCGGAAATCCTCCACCTACATCATAAAGTAAAGAAAACCATTTGTACTGCCCATCTCAATGATAATTGTTCACACATCAATCTTTTCTCTCAGCTAATCTTTTCTTTAACACTTCATCTACCATTTTTTTTTCAAGTGGCATACCAAAACCTTCCAGTTGAGTGTTTGTGACATGACTGAAATCATAAAAAAAAACCCCCAAAACCCCAAAAACAAAAAACCAAAAAAAAAACCCTACAAATAATTGAATTTTCAATAAAATTGAAAAAAAAAAAAAAAACCAACAAAAATATTTCATACAGCCATCTTGAATGCCTCTTCTACAAGTAAATCAAATTATTTTAGTGATGTATTTTGAATTGCTATAGATAAAAAAATAAAACTGAAACATTACACTTAAAAATGAATAATATCTCTACCTTTGTCTACGTGTGGATAAGCAAAACTCAACCACTTAATCCTAGTTAGGAGAATAAACATTGGAATATCCATCTTAAATTGATTAAGAAAAAAATCCCCTTAGAAATCGGTTTTCAAAAGCATAATTTGTTTATCAAATCAACACACACTCTTAAAAGTGTCCACTGGTACTGATTGCAGTCTCATCTAGTCTCCTGTTGTTTTCATCACCAAGAGAGGTAACAGCAATAATTTGTAAGGTGAAAATATTGAATTTATGGAAGGAATCACAGCTAACTGGATGTGAGCAGCAAATGAGCTGATTGGTAGATTAAGAGTAAAGTCAATCACCCCTCACTAAAAATAAAAAAAAAAATGATGAGAACAAAACGGCAAGTAGCACATGCTAAATTCAATATCAAGATGAGGAATAGGGAGGAGGAGAAATACTCCCCCCCCCCCCGCCCAAAAAAAAAAAAAAAAAAAAAAAAAAAACCCTGAAAGAAAGAAAGAAAAAAAAAATGTTAAAAAAAAAGAAAAGTCATGCTAAAACCTTTGATCAACAACTTCAGTAAAAGCCAAAGAACTATTGTTGAAACAGTAACAGTAGTCATGCTACAAACATAACAAAAGATGAAGAATGAAAAAACGAATAATAACCTACATTAAAAAGACCAACATCTTTTGAGAAAAAATACAACGGATTACACTGTTAAGAAAAATCTAGCGACACCCTGGTGAATTTGAATGAAATTCAGAGCAAAGACTGTTACTAGGACATTTAGTTTGATGATTATACTGTTGTTCTACAAATGATATCATCTAAAGGGAGCAAAGGTAAGTGGTTGAAAATAAACATTTAACACTCATGTGGGTAAACGTTTATTTCCAACTCTATCACATATTCAAATGATATTTATTAAAAAAAAAAAAAAAACGAATTTAAAAGTCATGCTGTTTTAAAACTTCTGATTACCTACCATGTGAGTAAAGTTAATGGAAACCCAAACCAAACCCCCGGCCCAAATCCCAATAGTCCTGTATCATGGGAGTTAACTGCGGCTATCCAAAGGATCGCTCTTGATTGTTATTAGTAATAAGTCAGATTTTATAGTAAGATGTTTTAGGGGACGTTTCTGTTCAAGCTCAGGTTGCCCTGAGAGGAACTACTTAAGAAACACTGAATAGAGAGTACATAATAAAATTCAGTTACGTTTGCATTGAAAAATTTATTACTAATATAAACATTGATTAGAAGTGCGAAAATTTCTTTTGTGTGGAAAACAGTGATGACATTTGAGCACAGCTTTTTTAGCAGCAAAAAAACAAAACAAAAACAAAAAAAAACAAATCGTGACAGTAAAAGTTCAAAAGATAAAAGAAAACATCAGACAGAAGCTTTTACAGTTCACAACAATATTTTTCAAAGTGGAAGAGGTGTGTTTCAAAAACAGAAGAATGCCAATATGTTACCCACAGTACTTGCCTGTAGAAAAGTATTTGCCTTACCAAAAAATAGATATATCTGGTATTGCGCTATTGTTAACATACCCACCTCCACGGCTGTCATGACAGATTTCAAGGATTTAAACCAATTTGGTCCCTGACCTATATAATTTCAATGGCTACTTGATTGGTTGACCTAGACGACACCTACTTGACTACCGGCTGCCGCTTGCCCCTCCTGTGAGCTCTGCTTTGATTCAGACGGTGAAGAGGAGGAGGAGAGGGAGGTAGAGGACTTGCTGGTTGAGCCAAAGACCTTCTCCAACTGGGGGGAGGCATCATGCCAGAGAAAAAACACACACAAAGAAAAAGCTTTGCATGTTAGTGGGTCGTGTTATGGAATAAAGTCTTCGTCATCAAATTCATTCATCGCTACTATGTATTAGACTGGGTCAAGTAGGAGGCAATGGGTGTTCATCCACTCCAAGCCAGACAATCTTCCCACGGGGAGGGAAATACAAAAATTTAACCTTAATTGTAACACACGCCAAACAGGAAGAAGATGTCACTTGTAGATGAAATCCATTTTTTTTTTTACTTTGAAAACGGGAGGGGAATGGATGGGTCAGGTTGGATTGAGGTGGGGCCGGGTAGAGGGTTTAAAGAAAAGTTGAAGAAACAAATTGTCACACGCAAGAATTTCTAGATCTGTAAGGCTTAGACAGTTAAAAAGAAAATACAATAAAGTTACAACCTGATCGATAATACAATGATCATCTTCCACCACAGTGAATAGCAGAGTCGTAACAATTATAATTAAAGGAAATCTACCCTAGAAGCAGGAACATTATCTAACATTTAAAATAAGCGACATAAAACATTTACCATTCAGAGCAATTGAAGGAAAAGAATGAGTTATTCTTTCCAAATTATTTGAGAACACTGAAACATTGAGTGCATTGTTGCTTTTGGCCAAAAAATAATTGATGCTTTTAGAAACTAAATACATCGTAGTCACATTCAAAAGCAATGTTTTGAAAAAGATTGACAAAAATTTGCTTCAGTGCTTGCTTTAAATGAATGCATCAAATGACAGAGAGAGAGAGAGGAGTAAAAGGGATTACACCAAGCAAAGAGTGAGGAGAATTTGCAAAATTTGACTGATTGATACCAGGTGTCCCATCTTTCAATGCTACCTTTGACAAAAAACAAACAAACAACAAAATCCCCCCCCCCAAAAAAAAACAAAAACAAAACAAACCAAAACAACAAACAAACAAACAAATCAAAAAAAAAAAAAGAAAAAAAAAAGGCTTATACAAAGTTATGTTTCGGACATGATGCAGAGACGCTCTGCACAACAACTCCTGAGGAAAACCATTTTCACATCTTGAATTTTTTGTAAAGATATCAACCATAACAATTGACAATCAGGAGCAAAAGTAACTTCAAAACTTTTTTTAATATAAGATTTGATTTATCAAATCAAAGACTCTGGCTAAAAAAAAATAATCAGATGATTCAGTTAAAACGATAAAAAATTGCTCATGAAGCAAAAAGGCACCAGACATTGTAAATCATATAAGTGGGCAACATTGTTTTGTTTAAGGAGACTTCCTGTCATCTTACTCATTAAGATTCTTATTGTATTTACATCAATCTTTCCCAAGCAGAAAGAAATCAATTGAAAAGTTGTCCAAATTTTGAGATGTTGGATTAGCACATTATAGTTTTAATGTCAGCAAAGCCCAAAACATGTCCAAAGCATTTCATCTCTGGACTGCCTGCAGGCTAAGAGAGTGTTCCGTACTGCTTGTCTGGAAACAATTGCTACCAGCATGCCATTTATAAACTTGTTGGAAAATAACAGGCCTTTGGTGAGTTTCCCTTTGTCTAAATGCAAGGCACAGCAGCGTTTTTGAACACTTCAATGTCGTTTGAAAAGTAAACCGATAACACGTTTCTGCAAAGGTCTTTTTTTTTTTCTCTATTGTCAGTGTGCTTAATTTGCTACAACATTATCACTGAGCAAAAAATAAAGATGACAAATAAATACTTCTAATTGAAGATGAGACGTTAACAGTTTATCTGCTAAGTTTTGAAGTTACTTTAGCTCTTGAATTAATGCTCTAAAACTTGACATTGCATAAATTCATTAATAGTATAAAGGGAGAATGTGTCAAACTACTTCACTAGTATCGCTTAGGCAGAGAAACCACTGCTTTGTAAATGAGCCACCTCACCTTTGACTTCTTTCTTATCAAGTCCTCATTTGTCTGAGATAAAAGTCAATCCTTCCAGCAACATTCAGCTTTAACACTCTTTGGTGACTTTATATCAATTTCATAAGGAGAATTAAATTTTTAGTATGACACATAACCGTTGCTACTGGGATGGTGTTTCAATACATTAATAGAATACTTCAAGTAATATGAAGTGCAAGCATTGATTTTGATCCTTAAATATTTACTGCCATTCTTAGCATGAAGAAAAAAATCATAAGCGTCAGGGTGACATAAAAAATGGGACAGCAGGTATGTAAACATTCTACACAAGATTATGCACATATGCAAGAAGGAGAACAATGTAGACTAACATCCATACAGCCAAACTTGCAAACACCTTGTTCATTTTTTTAAAACTACTTTCAGTATACTTGCTTGCAATAAAATCAAGCGGTCATGCTAGAAAGATGATGTACAGGTTATCAAGAAAGGAAGGGCCGGATGTCAAAGCTCATTACAAACATCCATCAAGCTCAACAGCTGAGATGATTAATTAACTTGTCAGGTCAAACAGGAAGTTCTTACATTTCCCATTGATGCTGACACAAGGTAGAGTACGAAGGGTACTACATACTATTCATAACAAGCAGAGACCCCAAAATCTTTGCCTCAGTGCAAAGGTGAAATCTATCAAGGTTTAGCCACCCATAGGTATTTTAGAGAACAAAACAAAAATCAAACAAAAAACCCAAAACAAACATAATCCCATTTAGAGAAAAGAAAAGAAAGAAGAAAGAAAGAAAGAAAGAAAGAAAGAAGAAAGAAGAATTCAAGTAAATCAAAGACAATAAAGAGTCGATTGTTTAGTACCATTCAAATATAAAAAACAACATCATTTCAATTTAAAAGAAATTTCAAAAGTAAAAAAAAAAGTCTTTGAAACTCTCACCAGCCGGATCTTAACAGGAAATCACGCAGGATACACAAGGAATAAAAGATAAGCAAATTAGTCAAGGGGTCAGGCAGGTAGAGGGGTTCGCTTCTTACAATAATGCTTTTCAGATAAAATCACATCAAATAGTATGGAAAGAGCAAAACAAGGGATAGCTTGCGAGTAGGCCAGAGACAAGATTCAAGGCTGACAATACACTTACTCATCATCACCAAATGTCTAGGCTCAAAATCTTAAGTTATTTATTTGTTCTCTTTTAACTGCTTCCTCATAAAATTTCACCCAAGACTAGTATCTGCAGCAAAATTCCTGACTTCACTTAATAGTAATAGAATCTCTGCAGATAGAAAACAAATTACTTCCTGCTCTCTGGTTCAGCATCGTTTTACTTCTCAGAAACTTCTGCGTTATCAAAAATGGAAACAGCAAAATGGTAAAGAGGGGACAGAGATGTAGATACACATTGATAGAAGAAATGAAAAGAGTCAGACTGAAGCTTTAAAAGGCTTTCAAAGGCAAATCTTTTCATGCATGCATGTCCTAGCAGTCTGGTAGCAAGAAGCAAGGCATAAAAAGGACAGATCACAAGCAAAGTGGTTTATAATCTGACCAGTAAGTGAGATAATCAAGATAAGTTAATCCTCCCTCACGCCCAAAGAACTCAAATTCAGTGTAAAATTATGGTTAAGTAACTTAATTAAAGAAGACAATGAAAAATTTAAAACGAAACACAAAGAAGTCAATGAGAAATTTAAAATGAAAAGTATCTCCAAATTCATACTTGCAGAAAAATGCGGACGCCCCCTTGCAGAAACTGAATACTAATGAAACAAAAAAAACTTTGATTCGATGAATTTGAATGTGCAAAAATTAACCTAAAAAAAAAAGTAATGAAAGAAGACAGGAGATGGAGTTCAAATGTTACCTTCCATTTCAAATCGACACAGAATATCAAACAGCCATGCAATAAAATTACCACAAGCATATAACAAAGTTTAAAGCCCAGTAAAAGCAATCGACAGAAAAGTGTGTGTTTGTATATGAGTGCATTTTTTCAGGAGCCAAATTTAAACGAGTTCTCTTCACATTAAAAAGAAAATAAAACTTAACAAAAGCAAGATGACAACATGAGATTGGCAATGCTCTTAAAATCTTGTTCAAATGATTTCTGCTCTTTTGCATCATGTTTAATTAGGATCAGATTTCTTCCAGGTTACCTAAAATCACAAAATGGTGATAAAATCACAACGACCGTAGATTGCAATAAAAATTTCAGCAATATCTTCAAATTTCATCAATATCAGTCCAAATTTATGCTGTATTTATATTATACATGCCACACATGTGGTTCTTCACGTCCAAGGTTACAGCATCTGCTAACGCCTCACTCAAAATGCGCAAAGAAAATTTTACACTCCACTGAATGAATGAATAATAATAATAATAATAATAATAATAATAATGCACATTTATAACGCGCAAAAACTATCCCCACCTTGGCAGCAGGCTCTAGGCGCCAATCATCTGGCAAAGGTTTGCCAAGTGTACAAAATGTCCTGTGATACGAAACACCTTCAAAGTCATCCTACTCAATAATTTCTTTGATGATACTGCTTATGAATGCCAAACTATCTTTAATACAAAGGCTGTGTTTTGACAACTTAATATTTGTAGATCTACTAAGCAAAAAAATAACGCTCAACTTTACACAGCAGCCCATATCTACAGAAACGTTCCCAATTTTATGAATGTACAATTTACTTTCATTACTGCATCATACGTTTAGTAGAATTTAACGAAGTTGGACCAGATATCTCCTTGACCGGTAGAGGAACTCAATTTAAATTGATTTGGCCTCCTTTATATTTATGTTCATGAGTTTCAATGACATATTTCTGGTTTAGCCTTTTCCAAACAATTGCTGTGTTTCCATTCTGGAAAGAAGAGATGTACAGCTATGGGCTTCATCCATGTAATGAGGGCTGAAAAATTCCAGAATTTTAATACATGAGCAAATGCATAAATTCATTGCCAGTGAATGATGACGTTGCACTGCCTGTCCCCACTCAGTTGCAATGTTGAACCGGCCACCAACAAGCATATGGGCAAGGTTTCTTGGGTGAGACAAGGGGGGACGAGGAAAGACTAAGAGGCTATTTAGTTTACGTCCTCAATATATAACAGCTTCATAACAAGACAGCGTAAGTTTGGCAGGGTTACAAGTAATTATTGCACTGATGCTTCATGGAGCACACTCCAGGAAAAGAAAAAGAAAATGATTGTTAAATGATGATCCCTATGGATTTTGAAGGACTGAGCACATTGCCCAGTCATTCTAAAATTTGACAGGCGAGTAATTGTAACGTCTTATATATCTGTATGAGCAGATAAATGATGTTCGTGGAAACATCCTGTTTAAAGCTCCCCAGCTTATTCTTGAGGATAATGAAATTATCAATGAATCAAAATCATCAATTCTTTGCGTAAACGTTCCAGAGAAACAAAACTAGGATGACGCCTTAACGACCTGTCATACTTAAAAAAAAATTAAATAATTAGATTGGTCCATCAGGAGAAACTACACACACTTACACACCTCGCTCTCTATGCCTAGGTTTATATAGCACAATACAACAATTGGAAAACAAAACTAAAACATAAGGCAAAAGCAGGACCAAAGACAAAGAATTCAAATTCCTACATGGACACTGACTATGCTGTGATGATGACATTCCCTGTTTTTAGGTGTCGTAATCTTTGACATTGTATTATTTTCCAAAATGCTGATATCATGAAATACTAAAGATTTAACCATTTTATCATGGTATCATTGCACATATGCAAAAAAAAAAAAATCTTAATTCCGAAATTTATAAACAGGTTAAATCCTACAGAGTCCTAAAAATCAAAAGCTTAAAGCATATTTTATTGTGTTGGGTTTGCGCTTATCTGGTAAAATTTTTATTCTTACAATGTTAAGTTATTCCCTTTTCTAGAGTATGTTTGTATTCAGGACTTTGATGACAAGGTGAAAGCATATTTGAGTCGCAAATATTTGAGACCACAGATTTCCACAGAGCCAGAGAAAAATTGCCTGAACTAATGATGGTTTTGGAGAGGAGAGAAGGGGATGGAGGCGGTGGAGAGGTAAGGAAGAGGATCATTAGTGTTGCACATGCACAAAGAAGGAGGAAACCCAGGACAAAGGAGCAGAGGGGCACCTGCACTCTATCACCCATGCTAGCACTGGGGTTTTGGCTTCCTAAACTATTCCATCTTCCTACCCCACTTGTAGCAAATGATTTACAAATTTGCAAATAGACAGTTTGATTTCCATGAAATCTTACTTTGCTCTTTACATATTTCTAATTAATAGATATTCAATCAGTTATCTTTTATAACTTCTTTACAATAAATAAATTTAAAAGTTTGTAATCCGTAACTGGATCACAACACTACAACCTAATTTAAAAAAGGTTTGCTTTGGATGAAACAGAGCATCATAATCTTTGATGGATAGCTGACAAAATGAGTGATTTATGGTGACAAAGCGCATGAGCTTAACTATGATAATAATTTAGTGATGCATTTTAATCATGTTTTCTACTATCATCTACACTGCACAGAAATTAAAGAATTCAGAAATTCATCTTGTACAAGATTATCTCAACTTATTACCACATGGTGTTTCTAACAAAAATTTATCTCTCTTTAAATTGGTTCAATATTATAATGATGATAATAAAAATTCATTAGTAGAGCGCACAGTATCTGTCTTTGTTTCCAAAAAATCATGAACTTGTTATATTTTAATTACCCAGAAAAAAAGACTAAATTATGAATAGTATGGGTGCTACTTAATAAAAACAAAAAATTAGCTGACCTCTTTCTTACTTTGAATTGCTTCAAATCCAAATCATTTCAAAATTTGCACAACTGATACTGAAGCTTAGCAATAAGGATTTAGGGTGTAGGATGTAGGGTGTTAATTATTTACACATTATTATATTCAAGTTAAATATGAGGTTGGCTTTGAATACTTGGAATTGGAAGTTAGCAGAAACCTTATTCAAATTTGAGCACTAAGCGTTGCTAGTGTGTGCATGAGGTGAGTGAGGAGTGAGAATGAGTGAGAGGAAGCATTCCTGGATGGCCAGGGACAAAATGCTCATCTAGCGAAGGATGGGCTAATAAAGACAACTTTGAATGCAATGCAACTGGTGCCTACAGAAAACAATTTATGGAGTCGGCTGGGGTCTCGTGGAACAAACTTTCTCTCATTGTGTGGGAGAATGAAGAAGGACTCCAGCTGAAAAACAATCAAGAGAAAGATGGTACCTCATCATCACTTGTATGCATCTAAAGTCTATTGGGGTTAGTATTGCGCTGTAAGTGAAACAAATGGAAACTGAGCACTATGACTAGGAACAGTGCAATTGAACCTTCATCACACAAATCCTTACTAAATCATTAATATGAGGTCATAAACCAATGACTGATTAAAAACTCCAAACCCCCCCCCTCCAAAAAAAACCCCCATCAAAAACCCCCCGCCCCAAAATAACAACAATAAAAAAATAAAACAAACAAATAAAACAAAACAACTAAAAACAACCAAAAACAAAACAAACCAATAACAGGAAGGAGCCCTTGAAAAGCCACACCAATAAACATGAAAAAAATTACCAATTGACACCTAAATACAATGCTAAGACCATCACATGTCACACTTGGGGGAGTGATGTAATTGTTACACTTGTACTGGGGATATTATGAATCATTTTACCGTTCAACTTATGCTAGTTTAAAAAAAATATACACATTACATTCCTGCTCTCTTGGAAAACAAATTAAACACTGTAAAAATAGGTATTCAAGAGAATGAGAAAAAAAAAAAGATACTCTAGGCTATTATTACGAATAAAAGATAAACAAAAAGAGATATGATCATGAAAACCACTATGAGACTTAAAAACAACCAAACAACCAAACAACCAAAAGAAACCACGTCTAAGACATCCAAAAATTTAAAAGTAAAAAGTTACTTGTCAAGGGAAAGAAAAATGTTATAATAATATAATTGATGATATGCATACATCTAATTTATAGGACTGACTAAATCTAAATGATTAAAAGACCCAAACAAGATTAAAAAGGATAGGTAGTTCAAGGGGAGTAACAAAATACTAAGGCTTTTTTTAGTGGACGCAAGGTTTTCATGAGTGCTCCCCCTTGGATATGGTTTGTAAAGCAAAGCTGCAGTTAGCAGTGCCAATACTATGGAATCGAGACAGACAGCCTTCACTTCTGCTGCTGTTGCTACCTATGTGCCAGGGCAGTGTGGTGCCTCTAACTAATGGCTGCTGAAAACTATGTATCTAACCTCACGCTCTAAAAGGCAAGGAAACTGGTCATTGTGCTGCTTCTAAAATAACTGTTGAAAAAATAAAAAAAATATTAATAAATTGGAGAAAAATCTCAAAGGGATCAGAATGTTGCAAAGAGAGAAGGAGAAGGGGGGGGGGGGGGAGGGGGGGGGGGGGGGGGGGGGGGGGGGGGGGGGGGGGGGGGGGGGGGG